>BPLS01024592.1:0-15502 GCA_019656275.1 Rhododendron kiyosumense | reverse complement strand
AGAGAGAGAGAGAGACCTAGCTAGGTAGAATGTGAAACCGTGCAGAAGAATGGGTTGAACAGATATGTTGCAAAAGCATCAGCGGATGATGATTTTTATTAAGTGAAAAGTAGATACAGCTTTTTGAATTTGTTGCACTATATCTCACTTTATTGTGTAAAACAAAAAGGAGAGGAGAGAGAGAAAGGGAGAGAGAGAATGGCGAATCCAGAATCCTATAGTGAGCATTTAGCTATCACTTTGCAGCCCTTCAACACGACGTTGTTTTGAACATGTTAGTCGAAGCCGCACAGGAGTTAGTGGTCTCTTTCGACAATTTCAATTTAAAAAAAATTACCTATAGAAAAGTGCATGTTAATTACCATTAAAAATGAACTCAATTTGTTTTTATTTTCTTCTAAGAATAATTACATTATGAAGATTCTCATTCTTCCCTTCAATAAATACAATTTCATACTCTTTTTTTTTCCTATTATAGGGTAAGGTAGGGTACGGGTTTAGGCACTTTTATAGAGTTTTAGGGTGCACTTGTTTATTATAAAGTTTTCGTGGTTTAAACACTTTTATAGGAACAATTTTTATTTCAAAAATACTTAATGGTGCATTGTCCTATGGGATTTATTAATGTAAAAAAGAACGAGCAAAAGATTAACTCATTAATTTTTTTCCATTACTTTCTAACAGGGACAATTTGTAGGCCCGCAAAAAGTGTTAACCAAACTAAAAATTAGGAACAAAGGGAGTATTTACTTTTCCTCTTAACCATGAGAGCATCTCCAATTCTTACTCAAATTTAAGTAAAATTTATGCGTAAAAGCTGTAGTTGGGAGTATAAACTACTTGGACGTATCCAAATTCAAAATGAAATTTGAGTAAAGAGGACGTATCCAAATTCAAGCAAAAATTTGAGTAAAGAATAAAGGGCAAATTGAGTCGGAGGACATACTATAAAGATTTTTGCTATAATAAGAACATAAATATTTTCCCGTAAAGTCTAAATGACATTCTGCCTAGGATTTACAAAAAAAATCCTCCCAAGATTGACCAACGTTGACCAGTGTTGACCGATGTTAACCAAGGTTGAAAGTACCTAAAACCCTAGGGTATCCTATGAAAGTGTCTAAAACTCTTGGGTACCCCATATATGAAAGTGTCTAAAACCCTAGGGTACCCTGTGAAAGTGCATATACCGTTAAAATCTTATAATAGGAAAGTGCATCCTAAAACCCTAGGGTACCCTATGAAAGTGCAACAAGATCAAAAAACACGAAAAAAGACATTTTGTGTTAGTCAAACACGACCCTTATCTCATTTACGACAATTTAAATGAAAAAAGATATTTTTTGTGTTAGACAAACAAAGCCCTTGTCTCATTAAAGGCAATTTGATTTTTTCACAGACTCTAGACTCTCAAATATTTTTATTAATAGACTCTACACATCACAGAAACTTAGGCTGGACTAAAGCTCTTATAGGGTTGTTTCATTTGGATTTTAGACTAATATGCTTAAGAATTATAAAACAAGTCTTCAAAAATTTGAGTATGAATTTAAGTAATAAGTCTCCCGTGATTTTGTTTAAAAATTTGAGTAAAACTCAATTTGATATGAAATTGAGTCAATGAATGAAGTGAATTTAGAGGGCTTTTACTCATAATTTGATTTTGAGTCAATTAAAAAGGTAAGGGATGCTATGAGACATGCAAAGTTAACAACTCACTCTAGATCCAAATATTCTATGAGGGTGTTTCTATAAGGATCGTGTGAGGCTTTTAATGAGAAAACGACACCAAAATTCTTGGATTCGGCACATTGACTATGAGAAGCGAACAAGCGGTGTTGTCGGAGTCGAAGTTTAAAGGAGTTGTTGTGGGTCGTCCTGGGATTTGGATTCGACGTTGAACTAGAAAGAAACAGAAAAATGAAAATGGGAGTAGGATAAGCGAAAGTGAGTTTGGGTTGGATTTCAGATGTCAAATGATGTAGTTTCAATTGCTTGGAGGTTAACCAAAACCCCACATGAAGTTGTTTGGGTCGAATTATTTGCAATCATAAATTTTCTATACGTAGTCTGTTTTAAAATTAATCACTTTTGGACAAAAATGCCTTTTTAAAAAATGGATAAAAACACCGCCCAATGAAATGACGTCGTTTTAGGATGGCAAAGGATCATCCTATTGTCTTCCTCCCCACTCTTCTTTCCCAACCATTTCACTGTACAAGAAACGAAAAATGGTAGAATATTAATTGCGCAGTCGAGAACTCAATGGATATTTGCAAAGGGAAAATTACCTACAGGTGGCGTGGACCAGGGTAAATCACCATTTCATGGTGTCAAGTCTTCAAATTACCAAAACATGACACCTGCAAATAATATCACCAATACATGGTATTAGGTAATAAGCATGGTGGGACTGGACAACTTTGCCCTTTGTCCAAGATGACACCGTTCAAACTTCAAAGCCTTCAGTTGCATTGGGTGAATATTTTCCCATACCAGAACACGCTCTCTCTCTCTCTCTCTCTCTCCCACCTCCTCCATCGTTCCATATCCCAAAAATCTCTATGAAACCCTAGCTTCCTGTCTCTCTACGTCACCTCCTCCTTCCCTTTGTGTTGTTCCCGGCTTTGAAGTTGTTGCACCCTTCTCAAGATCTTCGAAGGAGGCGACTACGACAACGATCACCAGTCGAAGGAGTGACAGTCACCTACGACAACAATCGAACTAATTTAGGTAAATCAGTTTCCTTACCTACATCTAATGTTTGGTCAACACTGTAATGTTAGGTAATGCGTAAATTAATGGAATTTCGTTTTGATTCAAGGCAAAAAAAAAAGGGGGAAAAAATGGATTTCCAGAAATTTTGTTCGAACTCTCTTTGTTTATTGATCTTGCTCATGTTTAACTACTCTCTGGCTTCCACCTACATGATTTGAGTTTTGCCCCCAAAGCAATTTTCCCTAATTTTGAAAACCCTAAATCAATGAGAGACTGCAATAGTATTATCTTGCTTCCGGTTTTTAATTCCAAAATCTAGTGGAGATTTGGGTGATTATCGGCAGAGAAGGCATTGGGTGGAATTGGGCGAATTTGAATATTAAGCTTTGATCCAAAACACCTCTTCTATGGGAGAAAATTTCATCTATCAGTAAGTTGACAAGAGCAACAACACCAATGTAATACCCCCACCATTTATTTGAAATAAATAACAAGGCATAATATTTTAAATGATAGGAAGACAAATTATTGGGCTTCGTGTAATAGTCCACGTGATTTGGTTGGGGTGAGCACTCCCTACTAAGAATGGATAAGGGAGCTAGAGTAGTAGAAGTAAAAACAGAATTGGATGTTTAATGAATACATGTGTCATGCAACAAACCACTTGGGGGGAAGAGTCACTATGGGTATAAAAGAAAAGAGATCAAAAGAGAAAAAGGGGAGGGGGAAAAGAAAGCGACAGGAAAAAGAAATGGAGCCAGGGGCAGTGGCTCCTGAGTCTATGGAGGTGGGTTTTAGGTAATTGATTTGGCAAAAGTGGAGCTTATGCGTTATATGGTTGATATTTAATTGAGACGTGTTTGAGGTTTCGGGTTGTTACAGTTGGTATCAGAGCTTAGGTGATAGATCTTATATGGGATCTTGGGGTGATGAGAGTGCGTAGCAAATGCGTTGTTAAAATCTGGGCTGGTTTAGCTCCTATAGGCATTGAGTAGAGTATCTTTTGTCTTAATTAGTCGTATTCAGAAAATTTGTCATAGATACGTTTTGGAACCATCAGTGGACCAATTTCCGGTAAGTTACTTCTTGTGGTGAACTTTTAATAATTGGAGTGTGAAAGAGAAAAAAAATGGAAAAGATGGTACACGTGTGTACGTAGGTATGAAATTTTGATACTGCGGAGTTCAAGTATATATTCTAAGAATTTACTCAAAAGGGTGCCGAATAAAAGTTATATTGTAGTTGTTTCAGTAAAGCAAATTATATGATTGTGCTAATACAATAAGTGGTCTTTAGGATACTGACGTTAGAATTGGAAGCTGAACAGGATTTCTCTTTCAAAATTGTTGCTAGGAGATAAAGAGGTAGCTTAGGCTTCAAATTTTAGTGGTGTTAATTAATGGGAGAATCATCGTATTTACCCCTTGTGAATGGGTGTAGGTTATGATTCCTTGTCTTGTGTTAATTTCTAAATGACTTCATTGTTGTAGCTTTTTGATTAATGGGGCATTGAAATTCTGGAGCTTTTCGTTACTATGTGATCTGGTAGTTAATAGGACTGAAGCAAAGACTTGGCTGGAAAAGATATATTAGTTAGTGCAAATATTGTTTGATGTTTGATCACAATCCGTGTGCTTTAGCATGTGGGAAGAGTATGTATATGTTTACATAAAATTTATGCTTTTGTTGTATGGTGTATACTATATAGCCTCAGTGGCGTGGTTTATAGCCTTAGTGGCGTGACTTATAGCCTTTGTGGCGTTGTTATGAATATTGCCTTAGTGGCGTTATGGTTATTGCCTTAGTGGGGTGTGTATTTTGGCTAAGGTGGTGATGCAATTAGATTTGCAAATGAGTAATGGCCCGAGGTGCCTATAGTTGTAATACCGATATCGTCAGATTTGCAAGTGAATGAGGCTCCGAGGAGCCCAATTTGTAATTCATTACGTGGATAGATGGTTGTGACAGTTTGATGGCTTTTGTATGGAATTTATATTTGGCTGCCTAGTAACTAGTGAGGCCTGAGGTGCTTATGTTTAGTCGACGTATGGGAATTTCGGCATGAGGTGCCACGATATTCATTTCTTGGTAGTGTAAATGTTGGCATGAATGGATTGGAATTTTGTTGTGCCGTTACAAGTAGCATGTATGAAATTGAATTTCAACCTAAGTGGCATGGCCTCAGTGGCGTAAAGAATATTGGCTTTGTGGCGTTGTGATTATTGTGTTGATGGCGTTTTAGCAAGGTGCCTTACTTTTTGGCGTTGTGATTCATTTGTCGTTATCTTGCCTTACTTTTTTGTTCACACATTTCTTCTTTTAGTGACTTTTGTTGGGCGTTGATGCTTAAGTGTACAAGATTAATAGATGTTACTATTAAGGTTATAGCATCTTAGATCTGTGTTTTGCCAATTGTTCTATTCTTGAAAGAAAGAAAGAAAGAAAGCATGCATCCACATCAACCAGTTTTTGGTGGAGGCACAAGAGTTGGCAACGTGGTTCAACATTAATACGATGTTTATATTCTTGTTTGTTTGAGTGCTGTTCATCTTTTAACTTCCTTAGTGGTTTGGCTTCTTGTTACTTATCCATTTCCATTCTTTTTGAATTGCAAGTCTATGAGTTGAAGGATTGTCAATTCAGTGTTCATCAAGGTCAAGCACTAATTATTTTTTAGTAGAAGGTTTTCTTATGGCTAGAAAGACATGTCCATTAGTTTTATTTTGGGAAAATTACGTACAGGTGGCGTGGACCAGGGTTAATCACCACTTCATGGTGTCCACTCTCCAAATCACCACTACATGGTATCTCCCTATTTTTATCACCAATACATGGTACCATGTCCGGAATGGACTATTCTGCCCTTACTACTAAAACGACATCTTATAGGTTATATATATATATACTCTACAAACCCCTTTACTTTCTCCCTTCTTCTCTCCACTGGAACGTAAACTCCTTCGGCATTCCTCTCTCTAGAGTTTGCTCCTCTTCTTCTCCACTTGCTTTCCCTCCTCGCAATAATTTGCCCCAGCCCGACACCCGACTTGGTTCCCAACTTCCATTCTGTAATATGCCGGAGAGGCTAACTTGAGTTCGTCAATCATCCACGCTTTATTATCCCAAATTCGTTGTCGTCGTTCCTGCAAACACACATGGTGTGTAAATCTATAGCTCCGTTGAATATAGTAGTATTCATTTGTATGTGTTTAGTTTTGTGTCTTAAATATATATCATTGCTCTTGAAATGCCCTAGATTTGTTGAATTTGTGCATGAGTCCAAGTCAAGGGTTAGTAAAAGTAAAATCCCAAGTTAGTAACTGATAAAGCAAGCTAAAGCACTAGTACTTGGGGCTTTTGATGTGCGAGTTTTAGTTGAATTTGGATTTGGGGCTTGTCTGCGTGAGAATCCTTTTTTTGTTTTTTTAAGAATATAAAGTACTTGACAAAATTAACATAACTTAGGTGTGAAGACTCCCAATATGATTTATACAATATAAATAGAAGTGGAAGAGGGCAGAAGTGCTTCATATATGGAGTGACTGAGTTGGGCTTCTAGTTTCTTCTCAAGCAATACATTTGAGTTTTGGGCATTCATCTTAGCCATTTATATTTTTGCAAGGAAGAATAGGGGCTGCGGATTTAAAGTGGAGAGGCTGGTAAGAACATAGGGAAAGAAGCTGGGAGTACTTCTTGGGCAATGCATGTTATAGTTTTTGATCTAATGCACTGGACCATAATGATATCTCGTTCGCATCTATGCTGAAAGGATGTTCACGAGCCGACTAATGCAAAGTGTATGGTTGTTTATTTTTTGTATTGGACATAATGTACTTGTTGCTAAGAAACCGAAATTATTAAAATTGGGTTCTTGCCAAGACCCAAAATTACTCACTACAACAAAAATGATATTTAATGACGAAATTCCTGGTGACGAAATTTCCCTCCTTTTCATACAGAGCGGCACTATCGACCCACGCCTGTCCGATTTGGTTGAGAGCTCTCTCTCTCTCTCTCTCCCCCCTCTGGTATGCTTCCTCCTTGTCTCTATTTACAGGCTTGGAGGAATATTTTGTTGGTTTGGTTTTCCCGTTTCAGTTTCTTGCAAAGTAGAAAAGTTTTCTTTTCTCCATTTGTTTACTACTAATTAGAAAGCGTGAAAAAGGCATAGTCAAAGCGTTTGTGGGCTGCCTTTGTACTTGAATGAATTGGTGCTACCAGTGGATTTTGATACCCCTCAAACAATGTATTAGAACATCAAGTGACCTCACGCTTTCGAAGAAACAATAGCTTAACTAGAATACCTTAATTTAGTCGACAATGGGTTTCTCAGTTTTCTATATGGATTTCCCCTAGTTGGACAACGAATTTATTCATTAGTTTATTTAAATTGTTGTCTATGATTATGGTAATCTATGTTTGTTTTGGGTCCCAACAAATCTTCGGATTGATGGCTCTTCTCAACATGTTGAGCTTGTTTAATATTTGTTTAATCTTATACTTGTTCCCTTATGGCTTATGCCCTAGTTTTTAATGGAGCTAATTTTTTGTATTCTTTTCTTCTTTGTCTTCTTTCAGTAAACTTGATTCTAATTAATAAGTAGATGAAGAGAAACTTCATAATTTGTAGATGTAGAAATTGAGATCAGTGTAGTAATGTTCTTGCATGTGTACTCATGTTATCTATACTACTTTTAAATGTACGAAAATGTTTCCTCCTTTTTGTTTTCTACAGATGCCCTAGAATTTGAAGTGCTCGGGTTGCCAATTTGTTTTAAAGGCAAGAGAACCACAAGAATTTCCATCAGGTAACTCAAACTTGGTTCATTCTTTTTGAATATTCTTTCATCTGTACCTCCCCGACCAATTAATGTACACGGCCGGAGGTAATCACCTTTTTGGAGGATTTGTCGACATCCTTACAAAGAAAACGCAGCCCAGTTGTTTTATGAAATGACTAAATGGAAAAAACATGTAAGGATATGTATTATGCATCTTTTGCCTGACGGTTGATTATTTGGTAGGATAAAGGCTCTTTTGCTTTGCAACAAGTCTTCAAAAATCCACGTGAAGATATAGTTGTTATATTGGTTTAATTAGGCATAATAGAGGGTCATAAAAAAAAAACAACGGCTAACTGATACAGAGAAATTATTCAGTGCCCTTGGGCACCGCCACATGTTGCTCTATGCCCCTTCAACACAACATGTTGACGTGAGATCGAATACTAAGCACTAAACCCCAAGCCAATGTGTACGCGGCAAGAGGGCCAATGGCAGTGCCCCGGGGCAAAAAAAAACTCTCATTAGATAGTTGAGATCAGTAACCTCCACATTTTATTGACTGTTACTACACAATCCTTGCAGTTCTTGTATTCACATCCCTGCAATGCTTTGGGTTACACATTTATATTCTACATTCCAAGGTTTGGTCGCTGTTGTCTAGGCTGCTTTTTGGATTATTGGTAGTCATCTAGTGTCGGGAAGGTGTTTCTTGTTTTAGGTCATGCTTAGGTGGATGATGAATTTGCGTACCGATTGTTCCTGAACTCAAGCTATTGCATAAAACAAATCTGACCATTAGTGGTTTCTGCTCCCCTATATCTCTGGAAACCCCACATGGTATAAGCAAATACTCCCAATGTGAGTTTAATGGCTTTCAAGGTAGAATTATGAAGTAATATGCATTCTTTTATGCAACTGATGCACAACTCCTAAGAATCCAAACAATAAGTTCATAATGTACTCCACAACCAGACTTGTCTTTTGCTCTCCAAGGGCTAAAGCCTAAAGAGGGAAAACAATCATTTTCTTATCACAATGAAGACCAACTCTTTAAACACGCCTAAAGTGC
The DNA here is from genome assembly GCA_019656275.1 of Rhododendron kiyosumense. Lineage (NCBI taxonomy): Eukaryota > Viridiplantae > Streptophyta > Magnoliopsida > Ericales > Ericaceae > Rhododendron > Rhododendron kiyosumense. The sequence continues at coordinate 6,931 of BPLS01024592.1, read as the reverse complement.
ACAACCGCATGATAGAAAGTACCGCACCTTAATAAATATATGAAGATCTTCATCAGGTATCGTCCTGTTTTCATTCTCTCTTTTCAAAAGCTCCAAAAGCATATCTGTGACAGTATTTTCGTGTTTCAGATTTAACATTGTAATAAGTGGTTGCAATATCAGCAACCAAATAAAACAAAATGCATAGTTAAGAGATCATGTTCTACAACAAGATCTTCCATTACGTACTGTGCTTAAATCCAACACCTTGACAACCTCCCGAGAAATCATACCCATCTCTGTCATCTCTGCCATATGCCAGTCCTGCTGGCTAACATAAGCAGACGTCCTCTAGGGAACAAACTCCTTTAGATCATGTCCATTGTATGTTATGTTCCCTGCCATCTTAAAAAAACCTCAATTTCATAGGCAACATATAAAACAAATAATTTATGACGACTATGTTAACATGATTTTTTGACAATTTACGCAAAAATAGGTCTGAACCTTCTACCCTATCCAAAATTTAAAGAGATAATGGTGGAGATTGAAAGGTACATATATCACTCATCAGATCATACTGGTTCGAAGTTCTAATGTTGAGAAGACTATTCCACTTACGAATTGGTGAAGAATATGAAGGAACCTAATGTACAATCACTGGATGAGAGATAACATGGTAGGATATACAAGGATAGACATTTAACTGAATTGATTGGTACTTTAACAAATGCAAAACCTTGCTTCGTACATGCAAAAACCTTCTCAAGTGCAGGTTTATCTCGTAAGTCAATCTGTGGGTGACAGCAACAAATAACATAGTCGTATATCTCGTAAGAACTAACAAGCATGCAAGTTTCAATATAGAAAAAGACCATCTTCAAGTAGAAGAGGAAACCAGAGTCATACAAAACACAATCTTTAAGGGAAAATTACTGGCAGGAGGAGGAGGGCCACAGGCTTATTTGCCCTCTCATTAAGACGTCATTCAACCCAAAACCGCTTTTTCCCTTTCTCTCTCCCTCTCCATTGGTACGTAATCTGTTGAGAAGTCTCATCTCCCTCACACTACGGTTTGCTGGCTCTTCTTCTGTGTGCTCTCCAAATTATTCAAGATTGCCTCGTACTCGACACCCGACCTTGTTCCCCGATTTCCTCATTCTGTCGGGGACCTAACTTCGAATCCGTTTCAATCATCCACGCTTTGAACGTTTCAATCATCCATGCTTCGTCAGGTAACTTTTCTATGGATTAGGGTTTTTCGAATAACGTTAATGTAGATTGAAGTAACTGGGGCAAGGGCTTGAAATTTATGGATTTAGTTTCCGCAGTTACGTTTTTTTTTTTGTACGTATGCAGTTATGTATTTGCTTGAATTCTTCTTTGATGTGTTTTCCGTTTCTATTGGTGTAAGTGAAATCCCTCAATACATAATATTGTGTCCTATCCTTGCACATAATGGGTTCTAAAAATTTTCTCTTCATTGTTACTTTGTTGGTTCGGTGTTGAAATTTGTCAATGTTCTAAATGGCGCTTGGCGCTAGTAGGGCGGAGACCCACCTCCAAGCGCCAAGCCGCCTAGGCGGCTCCAAGCAATTCGGCGGAATTTTTTTTTTTTTAACAAACCATTATCCAATCAAACTATATTCCATCTATCCATAAGGCAAATTCAAACTTCACCCTTCAAACCAAAATGAAATTAAGTAGTAGCAACTAGAAAATAAGTTGAATAAGACAATAAGTAGTAAGGCTTCGCAAGGCTTCGCTCACCTCCCTTGTATTACTTTTATATATATATTTGTTAGGCCTCCAAAGACGCCGACACCACCGCCAAGGACGCCTAGGCGGCCGCCAAGACCGCCAAGCTCCAAGACCGCCAAGGCCGCCTAGGCGGCCGCCAAACCCCGCCAAACCTCCTGCGCACCAAATCAAACGCCAAGGGCTATTGGCATGGCGGCAGGGCACTTCCATGCGCCTAGGCGGCCGCCATTTAGAACAGAGAAATTTCCTATTCATGTTTGAGGTAATTGGGCTTGGGTATGTGTACTGGTGAGGGTTTCTGTCTAGGTGTATACTATTCTTGAACCTCAAAAGCTAGGATTTTGACTGCTTTTATTTTGTGCATTTCTCTATGGTCATCACGAATGTTTTATATCAAGCCTCGCATCTTGAATATTGAGGCAGAACGAGTAGAATAATGCTCTTGTATGAGCAAGTTTCTTTTCCTTGGCTAAGAAAATGCTCAGACTACCTTCCACTTGTGACTCCCCACCCGTCGCACCATAAAATAAACCCTCCTACTTACTATGAAGAATCTTCCGTCGTTATCTTGCCTTAAAGAAAAATACACTTACGAATCCTCTGTTATTGTTCACGTAGTACTGTTCACGGCATCTGGAACAGCAGCTAATCTCTTCTAATCCTTCCCACAAGCTTCTTCCTAGTGTCAACAAGATTATACCCTGTTCTCATGCTATATTATGCTGTATTCCAACAAAGTAAAATGCTTATTTTGTATTCACATAGCACACTTAAAAAAACATGACCAGCAGCATGGTAACCTAAAACAGGAGCATAGATCACATTTCAAGCACTTGCAAATTTAAGTATGCTTCTACTTAAATTTGTTTTTCTCTGCTTCTAAACATGTTTGAAAAGTCTGGGATGACATTTTATTCCATTCGTTTGAACTTATGGACAGATGTTGATGACTCCGAAGGATTTAAATTTTGTTGGGTATACATACAAGAATTTTGAGGCTGTGAAAGGGTTACGTTATTCGTTTGGTATGTGACCTCTGCTCAAGTATGGTTTACTTTGTCGATTATTTATGGTCCTCTTTCAATATTGTTTGTTCTGCATGCTATCTTCGGAAAACAAATAGATGCTAATATCTCTATCATATGTTCTTGTATATCTTAGTAACTTAAGGTATTGAACATAGTCTGAGGCCTTAGGTTTACATAGACTAATCCCAAAATAAATGTCTTTTGGTGTGGTACATTAAGTATTGTGTTGGTGACTAAGGAGAAAGTAGGCTTGTCATTCATGCCACATCAATTAGGAAAATTCTTATAGATTTGTACTATTCTGATCACAAAAAAGATGAGATCTCTTCCCATAACTGGTCATGTACGAGGAGATGCATAGTGAGATGACTCAGATGGATTATTGGAAGCATATCTCTTATTTGATTATGAAGTCAGGGCATGTTGGCATTTTATTCGCTGGTTTATTTCTGGTTATGTATTTGCTCGTTGTAATTTATCTTGTTTTCAGCTTAAAATCGGATGGCAATAATGTTATGACAATAAGCTTTTGATAGCTTTTGTCAGGGCTTTAGCAGTTAGGCCAACCACTTGGTCTTCAATGTGTCATATATGAATGGCCGTTCAACAAAGAAGGGGGAATGAATGATTAAAAAAAGAAGACAGAAGAAGGGAGAATGTGAAGCTGCATTTTGCAATGGTAAGATTCAAAACTAGTCATCATGGCTCTTAAGGAGGACAAAGAGCAGCTAAAGCCCTGACAACTAAAGAACTATTGGGCCTACGGCAATCTATTGGGGTTGGGGCAGCTCTTGTTTACTCAGTGTTATAGAGATGGGCATTTATGATTATATCACAAAGCTTTTCTTCAGCCCAAGATAAAGTTACGAGAAAAGGAGTACAATCATTTGAAGATACAACCATTTTGGAGTGAATACAAACATTGACAGGGCAGTATATGCTTCTGAAATTCCTAAGATAGTGGTGTTTCAATTTTTGCTAGTATTGTTCAAATCGGACAAGGCTAAGGTTGATAGGGTTAAACTGTTTTTGAGGACTATATGTTCATGCACGGACGCACTTGGGAAGCATACTTCTACGGATTTTGATTCCGGTAGTGTGGTCACGGATAAGGCCAAAGGCATGCAACTGCAATTATGTTTTTGTTACGGGAAGGATGGTATGGAGGAGGATCATGGGAATTTGGTCTCTTTTCTCACTGATGGTGCTTGGATTGCATAAGTCTATTACATGTCTTACTTCCTCAACTTCTGCAATGGAAGTGCGAGCAAGATTATTGGTGCTGGAATGGGCTATTGAGGAGAACCTGGAGAATCATTTTTTATGTTTGTCATGCTTCCTGGGTGCAGAGTTACGATGCTATCATAATCATTTTCCTTCTAACTGGGAGATTCTAGGGGATGAACGCAACAGCATGGTTCCCAAAATTAGATTCTATATTTCTCTAGAAAAGTAGAAAAAACTAGTATTCATAAAGTCCAATCTGCCATTTTTGAATGAACAGTCCGTCATGCAAGCGAATCACAACATAGCCATTAAATGATACGCTCAGTATTCTTTCCATCAGAAAAATGGCAAACACTTCCTTTCCTCCATCTTTTCCAATTCGTTTCAAAATTGTCGTAATCATACGACTGTTAACCATCTGGTTTCTTTCCCCAAGGCAAGCCAAACACTTCGGGAACCAATATTTAAATCCCAGCTTTCCAATTCGAATTACCATATGTGAAAAGTGCAAGGGTTATTACCAAAGACAAATCCATCAAGAAAACTATAGTACCTAAGAATAAGCCGCCGCAGAAATGGATCCGATAAAACTTGAGCCCAAACCAAGTCCAAAGTAGTTGAAGTACAGAGTATCACTTCCCACTCAGAGAATGAAGTTGAGAGGATGCTGTCAGCATCATTGTAAGATTCCTGAAATAAGAAACTCCTCAATGGGACATGTAGAAATAGAATGGCAGTAATCAAGTTTAGTATGTTTCCCAATTAACTCACAGCATCACTGTCTGAATAGGTGAGGCCAACCAATTCGCAGAATGCTTGTAAAGGAGCAGTTAAGAACAAAGTGAACTGACTTCCACTTTGTGTTACATCAGCACTCTTGAATGATGGCTTTAAAGGGGAAAGAAGAAGGGCAGCCGGTTCCCCCCTTTCTGAACCATGCAAAACCTGGAATGCAAATGAGACATAATCAACTTGACAGATAATCATGATGTCTTAACATCAGGGATAGTGCTGAAATTGAACTGAATTTTAAAAGCAGAAGCAAGAAGTTATAACAGAGAACCAAGACAAGTCTGGCTGAACTATCATACAATCTGTTGCAGAATTTAATCCACCCGAAAACTCTTTCATACAAGTTGACGGGTGGATTAAGGAACATGGTGAACGAAGGAGTAAATTTCTGTGTCTGTCCGTGCGCATGTGCGTGCAAGCTTGCACTTGGTAAAATTGTAAAAGGTGTTTAAAAAATGGAACGTAGAGGGTGTCACCCATATGCACTATACAGGAGCCTAAACAAATGACCTAAAACTTCAATATACAATCTATAATAATAAGACTCTAGAAAGCCCAGCAACTGGTCCAGGGATGGCCGAACTTTACCCAATAATCAACTACAGAAAAGAGACAAACGGCTATATTTTAATCTGAAAGTAGGTTCTTCCACCCACCAGGATTGAAGGATCCTTGTAGTGCTCCTTTTTGTATTTGCACTGCTCTTGCAGATTTCCATTCGTTATGTTCTCATTTTTTTAATTTCAATACACTACACTCTTCGACCAAGAAAAAAAGATTACACACTTATTGATAATCCATCTTAGTCGTGTTAAAAAACGTGTTGCGCCATGCGTTCAAGGACAGGCACAATCCCTAGTGTTAATAATGGGAAAACAGTCAACATGCCCTAATTTCTTCTAAGCTAGAGATTCCAGTGTACTTTTCCCAAACTTAATCAAATACGTACCAGGTTATGTGTTTGCAGGTGAAATGTTAATATGGACCACATACATGTTCTGTAAGGACAAAATCACCTACTCATAAAGATCAAAACTCTATACCGACCAACGAAACCATAAACTCTGTTCAGATCAGGTGGTTACACGATATTTGTACTATTTGTAAACAAACCCACATGCCAAACAACAACATCAAATAAACGAAGAGTGCCCATGAAAACAAATTTATTCATTAGTCACCTAAATATGAACATAATACAGCAAACTCACCAACTCGACCTACCTAGCTTCTGTCAAACCTTCAATCCGGGTTAACACAACAATGTCGGCCAAATTCTGCATAAAACAACCAGAAATTGGGTCTCAATGTCTGGATAACTACGACTCAGTCAGTGTGAGAGAGAGAGGGGGGATTTCGAGTGAGGTTTTTTTCAATTCTCACACAACACACACGCACACGCACCTACGAGACAGAGAGATAGAGCTACCAGAGAGAGAGACCAGAGAGCGAGAGAGAGAGACCAGAGAGCGAGAGAGAGAGAGAGAGAGAGAGAGAGAGAGAGATACCTGGAGAGAAAGGGGCGCCAGCTTAATCGCTTGAAATCAGAAAAGGGAGAAAACGATGGATTTGGGTGGGAAATGAATATTTAGGGCATTTTACAGATGTTATATGGGAGGGTATAATTGTCATTTCAACCACACCTACCATGTTTTGGTGAATATTTCCCCTCATGCCATGAGAGTGGTAATTTGGAGAGTTAACACCATGAGGTGGTGATATCTTCCGGTCCACACCGCCTGCCCGTAATTTTCCCTATTTGCAAATGGTAGAATAATAAGAACTCAGTCAGAAAATGGTAAAAAAATAAGTACCTTTTTTTTTTTTTTTTTTTTTATAGTCATCCTCCTCCCCACTCTTCTACCAGTCAAGAACTCTACCAACAACAAGTACGTAGCTCTCTCTCTCTCCCCTACCTATTGCGCAGTTCCACACCCCGAACTAAAGGAAAACCCAAATGCCCACTCATCAGAAAAAAGCCCTAAAAAAATCCAGATTCATTCGTATGGAACTCGCATTTCTTTGCCGAACAACCCAGTCCCATCGCACATTTCGTGAATCCGTTATGCAGAGCATAACGCATTTTGTTACAACCTAGCATTTTTATTTATTTAATTAATTATATTTCCCTTATAATTGGGTGT
>BPLS01024591.1:0-42196 GCA_019656275.1 Rhododendron kiyosumense | reverse complement strand
GCATTTCTGGACTTAAAAGGTTTAGTTTGCCACTTTCGGGCTTTAGGTATTTTACTTGGTGCATGCAGATTTGTTGCTCTGACTGTTTTCTAGCCTAAGGTTCACAGGATGCATCCAATTCTCCGAGTCCGAGATGTACAAGTTTCTTGGAGGGTTGGTGTAAACAATATATATTACACATGCGGAAGTGGATGGTCGGGTTACCTCTCTTCAATTTAAACTTGGAACCGGAATTTTGGAGGATGATTTACAAACCCCGAACGTCGATCTATGAACCGCAACAATCTCCTAGCGAGGGACTGATACAACGAGTTTCAAGTATCAGTATCACCCTCAGTTCCGTGGTACAAAAGCTTTAGTTGTTCTAAAGAGAGACAAAACAGAGAGAGAACCTTTGTTCTAGCAATTTTCTGCGTATCTACTATCTAACTTTGTGTTTATGTTGGAATTAAATAGAGAAGCATCCCGGATGCGTACAAATTCAAATCTCACTAGGAGGTAGAGTGATACATATTCTTGGGTAGAATTCATCCTTAAAAATTGGCTTATAAGGAAAAAGTGCCCAAGATCTTATATGCACATGGCCAGTACTTAGCCAATGTGGGACATTTGGATCGTAACATACCACCATGCTCAGCAACCGACGGCCACGGCGGCCCATTCTATCGACACTGACCCGATGGGAGCCCTTAATTTCTCTTTTTTTGGCGGCTCCACCCACCTATCAGTATTCAATACATTTTAAGTATTTTAGTCCAGCCCTCCGCAGGTCAAATTGCAACGTGGCGGCTGGCTCTGATACCAATGATACAAACTCTTGGGTAAAACTCACCATTGAAAACTGGCTTACAAGGAGAAGGTGCCCAAGAGCTTATATGCACATAACCAGTACTTAGCCGATGTAAGATATTAATTAGGATCGTAACATAGAGTTTGTGTGCTACTCCTCCATCTTATTGTAGAGATAAGGTGAACTCTATTGAATGAGTCATCTGGTCATGTTCATATGTGCGACCCGAGTTGGCTCTCGACCAGGCCCAAATTCCAACAGTTGGGACTTGGGAAGATGAAAGACCTAATTGGGGAGATGGATGATGTTAGGACAAGAGAACACACGCATGTGAAAAACAAATAAGCAATTGAAAGAACAAGACACGCGATATACATGGTTCCGACTTAAGCAATTTGCCTAATCGTAGTCCACAGGGTGTTTGGGGGTTTCACTATGATGAGAAGATAAACAACAATCCAACGGGAGGCAACGCTAATTTTGCTTTTATAGTCCAAGCAAGATAGCACACCAAAAACCCTAGAAAAAAAAAAAAAAAAAACGTTTCTTGGGTCCTGCTGGTCTGGACCAACTTTACCTTTGGTTTGGACCAAAATTCCAACAGCTTCAAGACTGAATTCTGTTTGCGGTGGTCTAGACCAAGGTCAAAAAAATTGATCGTATTCACATTTTAACAGATGATGGAAGATTGGGAAGATGAGATCTTGTTGTTAGCGGCAAGAAGAGCTGAAGGTGGCCAGCTGTGACAAGCGGGCAGTGAGGAAAGGCGAGAGTGTGAAGTGCAATCGGTCTTGTTTCTTCAAGGAGAAAACTGTGTTTTCCGCTGACTCGATACAAAAGTGCATAGGGATATAGCTGCTACAAACCAGCCAAGCTACTACTCGCGAGGAGCTCGAGACTCAGCTCGTTAGGGCTCAGCTAGTCTCAACTGATTTAGTAATCGAGCCGAGCTCGAGGCCAAGTTTTGGACTCGCTCCGTAAACGAGTCGTGTTTCACACTCTAAAGCTTGGCTCGTACCCAAAATGTAGGCTCAACTCGTTTATAAAGGCTCATTTATAAATATATCTGGCTTGCTCCGCTCGTTTATAGCCAATCTCAAACTCAAGTTTTTGCTTAGTAAACAAGCCAAGCTCAAAACACAATATTTAGTTCGGCTTATTTGCAACCTTACTTTAAGAAAATAAATGCATTTGATGGACCGGACCCACAAGTGATCACGTAGGTTCCTGGGAAAGTTGTGGGCTCCCCTTTATGGGAGAGTAGAATTATTGAAAAATTATTCAATGCCTTTGGGCACCGTCACGTGGTGTCCCAAGCCTCTCTTCAATCATATATTTATGTGAGATCTGAGATTCAGTGTGAGGATCCCACAAGAATGTCACAACAATGTGTAATGAAGAGACTTGAGGCAGTGCCATGTGGTGTCCCAAAGACACTCAATAATCTCTTGGAGCCCAAATGGCATAATGCAGACATGCAGTTAATCTATATTATGTTCACAATGCGATGATTACTTTTGAGAGAAAATTTCTTTTATATCTCTTTGATTTTGATCAAAAATTCATTTTGGTCTTTTACCTTTCAATTTCGGCATAAAAATATTTCGACTTGCCAATTTTTTTCAATGTCATCCTTTAGAGATATATACATATACACACGAAAATAGAGTGTTTGGATCAAGTACCCTACAGATGTCGGATGCCGTTGATTCCCGCAGAAGCCCCCTCATTTTTTTTTTAAATTTTTGGACGGCTCAGATTGGCCATCCGGTGGCCGGAGATGGCCTGGCGCAGCTGTCAGTCCATCCAACAGAACTCAAAGAAAACGGATTTCTTCTAAAGGATGACATTGAAAAAAATTGACAAGTCGAAATATTTTTATATCGAAATTGAAAGGTAAAAGGCCAAAATGAATTTTTGGTCAAAATCAAAGAGATATAAAAAAAAATTTCCCTTACTTTTCCTTTTAAGTCCTGTTCTTTTTTTCCTTCCCACAAGTTCTAAGCACACACCAAACATCTTACATATTCGTAATGGGAATGACTTCGGTGTCCCCAATCATTTTGGGGACACCGGAACTTTTGGCATAACAAAATCATTATGAGTATAACCAAAACCCATTACAAGCATAACAGAACCATAGCAAGGCATAACAAATATGTTATGCCTTGGTTGGGTTTGGTTATGCTTTGGTCGGTTTTTTGGATATTCCTTGGTTATGCCTTGTTTGGGTTTTGCTATGCTTATATTGGGTTTTGGTTATGCTTATAATGGTTTTGTTATGCCAAAAGTTACGGTGTCCCCAAAATGACCGGAGACACCATAGCATCATCCGTTTATAATTGCTCCACAACTCCAGAGCATTTGAAATTTACCGAACAAATTTAGATATCGCGTGACAATATCACTATGTACTTAAAAATGTTGAATAAACATTGAGATTGAATGTCCCATTTAATTTGGTTTATAGCTTTAATATATAGTACTTATTAAAGTTTTATAACCCTTGCACTGATTATTTTCCCCCAATATTAATCTGTCTAAATTATCCACTATCATCGATCAAAGAACCAGCCAGAGAATATGAAAATGATGGATATCGATTGATGCAACCACAGGGCCGGGTAGGAATTGGGGATGATGGTTTTATGTAATTGTGTGCGCAGCACCATGCTGTGCACCATTTGAATTGTTGAATTATGCATCCTGTTGGGTTGGTTCAAATTCCCAACAAATCAATTAATTGTTGCTTGCACATGGTTTGTTATCCTCATGGAGTCCCGAAGTGCTAGACTGCTAGCTGTTGCTTCTTTATGCCGTGTCTTTCCATCTTCTTCTTTGGAACATGTATTATGCTATTATTATAAGGGTTGATGGGTGCTTATATATTGGCATGGATGAAGTGTTTTTCGGTGATAGAGAGGAAAAGAAAAACAGTGTGTGCAAGTGTAAGTCAAGTCTTGTACTTGGTGTGAGAGTGGGTTCTTAGTGAGAGTGGGTGTACAAGGGGTTGGGTTTGGGTTTTCAAACTCGGGTGTTCTCTTGTACTAATTCTCTCATAATGAAAGAACCGGATCTTCTCCGTGGAGTAGGCGTGTTATTGCCGAACAACGTAATTCTTGCGTGTCTCTCTCTATTTTATTTTTCATCGTACTTTCATTGGTTGCGATTGTGGTTGTGTTTGAATCTCAGTCTTTGGGTGCTTCCGCGTTTAATCCCAACAAATCCAACGGCTCGGATTTCATCTCGACAATGAACGACTTTCGATTGTTGGTTGCCGAGATGAGATCCAAGCCATCGGATGAACGTTCCGACAGCTCGGAGGTGCGCAACACAATGCTGTGCACCTCTCTGCATATCACCAACCCAAAGTCCGCTGGATGGACGGAGCCAGAATTTTAATTTAATCGCGGCGAATATGTATACTAAAAACAAAAATAGAAAGAAGAACTACAATACAGATAATTTTATCACCTGAAACAAATCCAAACCTATCCAACAAACGATATATGCTACTCACATGCGCATAAAGTACAATAAAAAAATAAAAAAAAAAGGATTTTCCGCTCAATCCGTATCTATTAAATTAAGAGATCTTGAATTGTGCTCGACGTTCTTTTATATATTGTGTTATAAGTATCTATGACAAAATCAATATCAAGATCTCTAGCAATGCCGTTCTCAATCTATGTGATCCATAAACTTGTTAAAAATTCATTCTATATTCTATTGCAAAATATGTACATAGACTTATTTGTTGTTTTGTTTAAAACTTGACACAACCGTGAAATGGTGGTAATTAAGATTTTAAAACCCATGATGCTTAGAAACATCGAACTTAATAATTTTCTACTCAAATTTCAACTGTCGTCTATCTTGCACTGGTGAAGTCAATAGGATAATATTTAAGGACGTATATATAGAGGAAATGATTTTGCTACTCTCTTTTTTGTTAACTCCACTTTCCTGCAAGTGTATCTTTGCACCAAAAATATACTTGCAGGGAAGTGGCGTTAACAAAAAAGGGAGTGACAAAATCAGTAGCTAGTCATCTCGAAGATCTAAAGATGCTTTGAGCAAATATCTTTTTGTGTTTTATTTCATCATTATATACGTTTTCTTCCAATAAAAGAAAGAGTTTGGATTGAAGTCTAAATATCTTTCTTTTTTTTTATCGCTTTAGATTTGTATATATTTTCTTTTCACCGAAGTAAATAAAATTAGCTTTGGGTCACTTATTTGTGCTAGTTATAATCTAAAAAATATGACACAATTAATCTAGCTAGTACCGATGGCAAAGTTAGAGATCGAGTTTAATTTCGTCGTAAAAATAAAACTTTCTAATAAATTTGTTGCAATGGCGGCCACCAGTACTTGTCAACCCTGGCTCCATCCAGAGAGAGAGAGAGAGATTTGGTAGAGAAAATTGTAAGTACGTCTTTATTTCTTGAACTTTTAAATCACTTAACTTCCTTAATAAAAAAATGATATCGGACTGCAGTGGTGAATTCGGAAATTCGATACAGAGAGGCATTTATTACTCATGGTCTCGAAATGAGAGAGAGATTGAGATTTCGTTGAGAAAACCGTAAGTATGTTTATATTTTTTTCGTAATTTTTAAAATCAAACTAACTACAACCATAATGAAAAATAATCGGACAACAGTGACGGGTCCAAGAATTCAGCCATTTTGCTTATTAGACCAAAATAGGCCTTAATACCTAGTGCTATGGGTTAGGTTGTGAGCAGATCTAGTCCAGTCCCCTATCGTCCAGTCCGGTCCAGTTTTGGGTCATTTGTGGACCCTTTCCAATTTCACAACAATGATCGGAACCATTCACTTTTTAGAGCTCGCTGAAAACATTTAATCATGTTGAAAGTCACATTAATCCGATACCATTTGATATGATTTTGAAATGCATTAAGCTTCATATGATTGTATTACAGGAGTTGTAATCAAGTGTTGCACACTTGTTTTTTTACAAACTTAATGCAATTGGAAGTCATGTATTGGATCTATGTGCTTAATTTTCTTGGCGAGTTTTAAAAATTGAACGGTTTCGATCTCGGGCGCACAAGTGGCAGAAAACTAGACAGGATTGGACAATAGAGAACTTGACTTGATCAGGTTAGGTGCCATGAGGAATTTGTTAACTACACTTAATGACTATAAACAAAAACAGTTACAAGTGTATATGATGATGATTAAGGAAATTGATTTTGATACTCCTCTTTTTGTCTTTTTTATATTTAAAATTACAATAATACCATTTAAAGTGGATAGACACTAACAAAATAAAGGATAATTTGATAATTTTACAAAAGATAAAGACAAAAAGTGAAATATCAATAACTAAATGTTGAGTATCAAAATTACTTTCCTAATAATTGATACTCCAATCATTAACAGCAATGATACCTACTCTTGTCGGATAGTGTATTTTTCTACTTTTTGTGTTTTAACACTCAGCAAAACAAATTGTAAAACGCAACAACTACGTAGGAATGCCGTAACACATATTTTTATATAAGAGAGATGAAAATGGAGAATGGAAAACGCCGTATATATGCTAGAATTATCTCACAAGTACGGGTACATTCCACAAAAAACCACTAACCGATCAGAATCTCCTGAATTAGGAATAAACAAAAGGGTCAGAGTTTCTTTCGGATTGGTCTTTTCTTTGGCGTTTGGTTTGATTTTTGGCTGTTCGTTTTTGGTTTTGCTTAAGGTGTTTTTTGGCGTTTTTATCGTAGGTTTCAAGTGTTTTGGTCAATTCGTTTCTTGCCTTCCTTTGGTGTTGGTTCTCGGGTGGCGTTTTTTGCTGGTATGCTCGAGATCCATTTTGTAATCTTCTTCAAAAATTAATAAATTATTTTTGCTTAAAAAAAAAAAAACAAAAAGCAAAAGGAACATAGAGGAAACATAAATAGAGAGCTTCCTCACTACAAACTTACCTGAAAAAACTCAAATGGCCTTGCTAGGTTACTATGAAATCCTCATAACATTCACCTGCTTTATCCTTCTTTCTTTCTTCAGAACCACCGATGGGCACGTGCGGAATTGGCCGCTCGTTGGAATGCTACCGAGTCTTCTCCTCAACATCGATCAGATTCATGAAAAATGCGCGGATGTTCTAGGCAAATCCGGGGGAACTTTTCTACTCAAAGGCCCCTGCTTCGCTAACATGGACATGTTGGGCACTGTTGATCCAGCCAACATACACTATATAATGAGTTCTAACTTCTCAAATTTCCCGAAGGGACCCCAATTCCTAAGAATATTCGATTTTCTTGGAGATGGGATTTTCAATTCTGATGCAGATTCGTGGCGAAACCAGAGAAAGCTGGCTCGGTTGCTAATCACTCATCAGCGTTTCCACCAGTTTTTGGTCAAGACCAGCCAAGATAAAGTAGAGAAAGGGCTCGTACCACTCCTTGACCATGTCTCCAAACTAGGACTAGTGGTGGATTTGCAAGATTTGTTCCAGAGGTTAACATTTGACACCACATGCATGTTGGTTACCGGTTATGATCCCGGATGCCTCTCTGTTCATGAACTCCCTGATGTTCCATTCTCAAAGGCCATGGATGCTGCTGAGGAAGCAGTTTTTATTCGTCATGTCTTGCCAGTAAGCATTTGGAAGCTCCAAAAATGGCTAGGGATTGGACAAGAGAAGAGATTGAGCAAGGCTTGTGAAACCTTGGACCAAATCATAGCCAAGTTTATTTCAACAAAGAAACATGAATTGAGCGAAGGAAACGAGTCGATGAAAGAGGAAGAAGGTGTTGATCTATTAACATCGTATTTAAGTGATAATGAGGTCATGGATGGATTGAAATGCGACGATAAGTTCTTGAGAGATACTATTCTCAGTTTCATGATTGCAGGGCGAGACACTACTAGCTCAGCTCTCACTTGGTTTCTCTGGCTTGTTTCAACGCACCCGATTGTTGAGGCCAAGATCAGAGAAGAACTCAAAACAACCATACCGGAAAAAGCAGCTAACAAACAGCGGGTATTCAGTGTCGAAGAGGTACGCAAGCTAGTTTATTTGCACAGTGCACTCTGTGAATCATTAAGGCTTTACCCACCAGTTCCATTCCAGCACAAGGAGCCGTGTCAGCCAGACATCCTTCCGAGTGGTCATCGTGTCGATTCAAAAATGAAAATAATGTTTTCTCTTTATGCAATGGGAAGGATGAATTTCATATGGGGTGACGATTGCTCGGAATTCAAGCCAGAGAGATGGATTTCAGAGGGAGGAACAATCAAGCATGAGCCATCGTACAAGTTCTTGGCCTTCAATGCAGGACCGAGGACTTGTCTAGGGAAGGAGGTGGCTTTCACTCAAATGAAGGCGGTTGCAGCGGCTATAATCCACAACTACGATGTTCGAGTGGTGGAAGGCCACCATGTCAGCCCTAATGTTTCCATAATTCTCTATATGAAGCATGGTTTAAAGGTTAGAGTTACCAAAAGATGGTCCTGAAGCTTAGTACTTTGTTAATGCTGGCAATTCCTACTTTGATATGTGTAAGAGTATGGGTAATAGCCTTCTTGATCTACAAAGTGTGCTAGCCTGGTAATATGCAATAATCTGTAACTTAACAAATGCAATGAAACCAGAAATGGATTCCTCTTATTAGTCTTCCAATTAATTCGAAGGTAAAAGTGTTGGAAATGTAGTTCTTTTATCCTGAGCAAAAAAAGAATGCAGTTAATTAACAACGGTGCTATTCCCATCACTCAGTTTCACCACTTAACATTTCACCGTCCGTCTAGGCAATCAGTGGTTTGAATTTTAAAAGAACTCTTCCAGGAAAGATTGAGAGTGATGGGGAGAGAGCGGTAAAAGTTAAGCTGTGAGCATAGGCTTCCGTTAATTAACCAGCTAAGAAAATTCGCAGTAATCATGAAGGTCAAAAGTGGCGAAATCATTACAATAAGAAATTCATGAGAGAGCTTCGAAGAGTAACATAAGTTGTCCCTCGAGTGTTCAGGTTTTTGCCATTAATTTTGGTGTTCCGTCCAATTTTTTATTGGACACTCAATGTACCCTTTGTCGAGTTTTAATAAAAAAAATTTGCCGATAAAAAAAAAAAAAAAACTCCCCTAGTATTGCTACTCGCTAAAACTTTACCTACCCCTCCTTCAAATTATTAATCATACACGAAAAAAATGGTATTCTTATTGTTAATGATACAAAAAAACTATATTGTGCCATTTGCCATGTATCCTTGACTTAGCATATCTATAACTATGTTATCCATTCCAAGTAATTTTATTAGAATGGTTGAAACGAACCGCTTTACTCCACCGGCCAATAATATTGATCATGTCTTCAGGCACTAGTCATTCCAGTACGTTACAAATTAGAACGGTGTGAACTCCATTAAAGGCCATTTTATTAGTAGATCAAATGGTTGAAATGAATCGCTTTACTCCAACAATAATGTTGATCGCGTCTTTAGGCACGAGTCATACCTAATGTAGCCCAATGTATACTATATATAGAAGCTACCCTGTATCTTTTGACACAGCACATCTATGTCTGTATTATGAATTAAAACGGCGTGAAATCAATTAAGAGCCATTTCCTTAGAAGAGTTGAAATTAGTCGCTTTACTCCAACAACAATGTTGATAGTGTCTCTAGGCACTAGTCATATATACCTAATGTATAATATAAATTTAGAACGGCATGAAATCCATTAAAAGTCATTTTATAAGATCGGTTCAAATCGCTTTAATCCCACAGTAATGTTGATAGTGTCTTCGAGCACAAGTACAGCTCAATAAACTATAGGAGCAACTTCTAACATATTTATATCGATATTACCTTTGTTGTTCGAAAAAAGCACATAAAATACTACTCCCTCCGTCCCACTTTGTTTTTCCAATATTCTCCTTTTTGTTGTCCCAAAATGTTGTCCATTTCAAAAGTCAAAGTACTGAAGTTTTTGGTTTTCTTCTTCCTTCTCTTCTGCATTAAAGTATTAAAGATCTTCTTGGAAACCAAAAACAAAAAAAAGATGTAGGGATATAAGATGAAAAGTGAAGTTTGATTTTTTTTTTTTTTATCGGCAAAAGTAACATTTTATTAAAAAACTTGGCAAATAGTACATCAAGCAGGGAGAGGGAAGGGTGATCCAACAAAAGATTGATTAAAATAAAAAAAAACAACAATTGGGACAAACCCCAAAACACCCAATGTAATAAATTTGTGTAGAAGGAATATTTCTGTACTGTATTACCAATGGTGATTACAAACATATGTACAACCCTAGCACTAGGTTTACAAGGAAAGGATCCACAATCAATGGAACGGAATCCCCCAATTAGTGAAACAGACCTAAAATAGAAAATAGAGAAAAGGAAAACAAGATTAATGGGATATTACAATATATTTTCTCTAACACAATGTGCCAAGCCCACAACACCTAAAGGGCAAAGCCCTGAAACTCAAGGCAAGGGCCAAATTGGCCAAGCCCAACCCAAGAACCCAACAGCGCAGCCACACATTGGATTGTTTTTGGACACATCTATCTTAGATATATCCACAACATTAAGTTTGTAGACACATATATAGCATCTCTTATTTTGGTGCCTTCAAGGCTTCAAATGCAATTATGATTGGAGTTGGGCAAGTTAAACAGTAATCTGTGGAACTAGCAAGGTATTTGCTTCAAGAAGTTTTCTGATTAGAAGCTTGATGAGTGGAATAGTGGAAACAATCGATAATTTCCACTCCCAAGAAAAACAACTCCAGAACTCATCTACTTTGTATGACTTCAGGCCATCATGCAATCTGATCCAACAAACTTACAAAGTTAATGGCGTGACATTGTATTTAGCATGCATGAAGCTTTCCTTTAAAAAGTTGAACTCTTGTTACATGCAGTAAACTTTGTCTGTAATTCTTTTATGCAGACGGTACGTATAAAAACCAAAAGATTGTGAGATATTGGAAGAAATTAAAAAGCTCATAATATCTACAAAAGTTATACTCTCCATAAATGAGCTGCACAAATGCTGAAGACACTTAACAGGCTTTTGGAGACACAACAGAGAATGCGCGTGGCAGAATAGATAATAAAAGGGTCTCAGGAGGAGGCTACAAAAACTTGCTTGTGGTGGCTCAAGCTTGTTAGGGCAAGAGAACACACACAAGTCTCTCCCTCTCTCCCTCTCTAGAAGAGCAACCGTATGGGCTTTCTCCGGCGATTTCCTCCGCTCGGGGGGGAGATGCCCGTTTCTCCTCCCCCGGGCTTTCTTCCTCTACCCTTTTATCTCTATTTTCCTCGTCCTCCTCTTTCTCTTCTGCCTTTTCCTGCTCCTTTTCCATTTTGCCTTGGATCGTCTTCGGCGTTTCTGCTGGCTGCGCCGGTTTGTTGACCTGACGGCTTGTCGATCTCTCCGGCCTGGCTCCCACCGGCTTCCTATTGTTGGATGGGTCCGGTCTCTGCTTAACGGCGAAGTGGAGCCGCAGATCTTGTCCCTGTTGTTATTGCTTCAGTGATGGTTGTAGGTGTGGCGATTTGGTCGGGGTGGCGGCTGGTGGTTGTGGAGGAAGTTAAGGCTTTTCTTTTTTGCAGGTTTCCGGTGGTTGCTTGGGGGGTTTTGGGGGTTTTGGCGGTAGTAAAGGAGATGGGTCCAGGGGTGTTGCTGTGGGCTGATGCTACTTGTGATTCCATTGGAGGTGTTGGTGAGGATCTGGGTTGGAATGGTGATAGCAAGGCAGAGGCAACAAGGCAGCAGCAACTTTTCGGCTCCTGGTTCGTGAGTGGCGCCAGTAGGCGGCATCCCGATGCTGATTGGTACCACTGTGGTCGGTTGGCTCAGATCATTTATGGGAGCCGAATCGACAGTGTCTCGGTGGTCGTCGTTGGGTCTCCAGCTGCACACAGGGGCTCTTGGCGAAGGCTTGTCTGCTGTCGTTTGATGGTTTCGATCCGGGGCTCGTCTGTCGGTGCTTGGGGTGTTGGTCGGCGATCTGGATCCAGGTGGGTTGGGGTTTGCTGTGTTGGCTTGGCCTATGTACCCTATGGGCTTTGCCGTTGGGGGTAGGGCCTATGTTTCCTTTGGGCCTCGCCTTAGGTGGTGTTTTGCTGGCGGGGGTGGCTGGTGGTGGTGGCTTCTGACGGTGGGTCTGCTGGTGGTGGTGTGTTGACTGGAGTGGGTGGCGGCGTTGGATGTAGGCGGCGATTGATTTCTACTGTAGGGTTTAGGTTGTGGCTGTGGGCAGACTGGTTTGGGTTTAGTTTGTTTGAGTTAGGCCAATTTGTTGATTTGTGATTGTATCTCTTGGGGCTTGGCCCATATTGGGTGTTTTTTTTTTTCATCCAACCCTTGGTTGGATTCCCCTTCCCTTCCCCCATCTTGATGTTCCATTTGTCAAGATTTCTGAATAAAATTTTATTGCCTATCAAAAAAAAAAAAAAGAGAACACTCAAAAGCGAAAAATAAACAAGCAATTAAAAGAACAAGACACACGATATATATGGTTCCGACTTAAGTAATTCACTTAATCGTACTCTACGGAGTGTTGGCTTTTACGATAATGAAAAGATGAATGAGATTACATTGGGGGCTGTCCATCCTTTGCCTTTAATAAGGAATACAAGAGAAGCCCTAAAAAACCCTAAAAACGCCAAAAACTCGCACACACAGCTCTATTCGTCCGGACGACCACCAGACTACACTTGTTGCAAATTTATTTTTGCTCCCTCTTGCCTAGTCCAGACCACACAAGGCTTGGCCTAGACCAGAGATGCTGAATCTCCGGGAAATGCATAGTAAACACCGAATTCGACTTCACACTCAACAAAGACTATTATGATGGTTGGAGTGTGGATGACGACAATGAGGTGATGATGACGGACTTTGAAAAGGATTGGACCCTTCTTTGTTGATTATGGATGACACTAGTTTCATTAGAGATTGGAAAGTGACCAAGGGTATAGAGTATGAGCATGTCGCAACTAGGACAGATAAGGAATCTGAGTTTGATAGCGAGTATCTCTTCTTTTTGTTCTTCAGTTGAGTCTAGTGGGGAGATAGCTAACTCCCCCAGGTCTTTCTTTTATTTTGAATTTTGAATTTCAGTCTAGTGTACGGATTCCTACCGCTAATGAAAGTGATGAGTTTGCTTATATCGTTGTGTCTTTAATTAATTGTGTAAATCCTGATGATCTCATTGAGCATGAGGGAGAAATCCTCGAAGACTTAGAGGAAATGTTCAAGAGAAAAGAAGAGAGGCGCGCTCAACCTATTATAGAAGAGACTATTTCTTTAAACGTGGGTACTAAGAATTGAAAGATCTTAAAACTGTCAACATATGTTCCTTGCTATCCTCACAAGAATGCCAATCCCTTGCTGATTTACTAAACGAATTCAAATATATTTTCGCACGGTCTTACGAGGATATGCCAGAACATTGTTTATCATATATATAAGATTCCCCTCTACCCTAATGCTAAAACCCATAAAGCAGAAAATGACACACATTGGGTGAACTTTAAATACCCACCTGATGTCTTTGTTTTTGTGGTCCTACTCTACTTGGAAAATAAATTTGTGTCCTTATTGATATCAAGTAATTAGATGTTGCAGTCGTAAGAAATTCCCATTGACACTGTTTTAGGGAAACAAATTAAGCAAGCCAAGTTGTTGAGTTTTGAATTGTTAACTATATGTATTTCTTACTTTTAATGTAGGACTTTGAATATTTGTTTAACCAAGTTAGGGCTATTAATTACAATTTGGGATAAAATTAGGAGTTATTAAAGTTTTGTGACATTTTAATTTTTTCTTTTCTACAGTTATGGAAAGATATTTTACAGTCTTACTACTAACACAGCAAGTCTGTGCACAAATTGTGCACAGATTGCATTGTGGGGCCCACTAAGGTTCTCATACAAATAATCCAATCCGTTAATTATGTTTACAACATTTTTTCAAGGATCCCCCCGAAAAATTAGCTCAATCCGATACCTAAAAATACTTGATCTAATTATCTAACTTTTCATTCAGGTTTTTAGAGAATGAAAAGTTAGACGATTAGATCAAGTACTTATAGGTATCGGATTGAGCTATAGGTATCGGATTAAGCTGATTTTATACAGAGGCCCTTGAAAAAATATTTTAAACATAATGAACGGCTCGGATCACTTGTGTAGGACCCATAATAGACCCCACATAGCAATCTGTGCACAGATTTGCTGTGTCCACAGACTTTCTGGATATTTTAACAGTAAGGTACCATATTAGAATCAACTTCTCTAAGTCACAACGAGCCTTCAATTACGAGATTAATTTCAAGCAGATCCTAGGTTTTGACCTCGAATTATGGATTATGATCCTAATATTTGAGAACTAGTTTGGGGACCTACTTTTACTAAAGGGCCCATACCAACCTCGTAGCCACAATTTCCCACAAAGAGATTTCTCAAGATTCTTGAGAAGATTCAGTTCTTCTTGGTTTGACGAATATGGTAATTTGGTTGAAGCATAATATCAAAAGATGCTGTATTTTTCCTTCATTGCTATATTTTCAAAGCCTAAATAAGGGACAAAGGGGATGGTGAATTGTCTTGTTGGTAGCCGAGTGATCAATCAATGAATGCATGATAGTCTCATTGTGTATATTGGAAGATAGATTATTGATAGGATTACAAATGAGGCTAGCAATTCCTGCATTTGCTTCCATCACCAATTTTTCGTAGGAATACAAAATTATAATTGTTGTGAATAGTTTGACCCCAATACCATAAAATCCTAGATCTGCTCCTGCCCCTGCCCAAGCCTAGCCTATACACTATTCAGGTTGGGCAACCCTCTCACTTGATGGGCTCATGCTGGGCTAAAGCCTTATGGACCGGGCAGACTTTGTGCGGGCTTCTGACTGAATGACGACTCTTATTCTCATATGGCTTCAAGACAAACCATATTCATGGTTGGCGAGCCCTAACATTTTTGGGGCGTTAGTCAAACTTCGGAGTGGGAGCCCTAATTTGGTATCTGGTCTAATAAATTAAAAACATTCCATATTTCGTTGAGAGTCATCACTAACTCTTCATATGTCTCCAAATATCTCTAAAATAGTTTAGATTTCTTTAAAAATCACTAGAATAATTCAGACTCTACCAGAACCTTTTGGACTTCTCCAAGGTGTTTTGAGCATGACAGAACCTTTTGGAATCTTCTGCATTCCTATAGATTGTAATGGAGTTTTTCGGGTTTCTACGGAAACTTCTAAAATTTGCCTGTAGATGTTCTTGTCTTGAAACTTTCTGTGCTCCATATAAATTGGAGATGAGAGCTCATATGGTTGGAGTACAAGAAAGAAACACTCAAGGTGTGAGTGAGTGTAAGTATGAGTGAAGGCTCTCAAGTGTAACTGAGATGTGCTTTGTGTTTAAGTGAGCGTGTACTTGTGTAATCTTGTATTGTGTACAAGTGAGAGTATTCAATAGAAGTAAATTAGTTTGTGGTGTCCAAACTCTATGTATTTAACCCATGTTGTGTCCTTATACGTGTCTCTCTCGTGTCCATGCCATTTTCCCCTAAAAAAAAACTTACTCCTTCCGTCGCATTTTAAATGTCCCTTATGAAAATACGCGTAGATTCAAACTCAAAAAAACATATACTCATTGAGAATGGGAGAATAGCTTCAAAAATCATCCAATTCTTTCTATAGTGCTTTCTCGTAAGGCAAAAAAACCTAACCTCTCGCAGATGAGTGTTGTTACGTCTATCTCTCAGCTATGTGCTCTTCCCCTGTCTCTCAGTCACTAGTAGCAATGCCTCACGGTCGCGTGCTCTTGTCCCCGCCCTCCAGCCATGTGCTAGATCCTCCGCCTCCAGTGGTGTGCTCTTGCCCCTACCTTCCAAGCGTGTACTCCTGCCTCCGCCTCCCAACCGTTTGCTAGTGCCCCTGCCACTCAGTCATGTGCTACTGTTCTTGTCTCCTAGTAGAGTGCTCTTGCCTACTGTCCCAGACGCCTGCCTCTAGCTCCGACTCCTAGGCGTAACAACTTGATTCTACATGTCACTATGCAGTAAAAAGTCGAAATGAGTTTTTTTTTCTTGTGATTTTGATTACTTGAAAAGATGTATGATTGCGATAAGTCCTTTGTTTAATTGTGTTTTTGTTCCTCAGGTTTTGTTTTTAGTTATGTTAGTAGTGTAAGAGTCATGAAAACAAAATGAAGCTGAAAATCTAGACCGTGTCTTATGTGCCAAAAATTACATTGTGATCTTTATTACTGAGCTATTGGAACATATATTATAGGTGCGATTAACCGAAACATAAAAGAAAGAAGTGTTTTAAGATTTCATAAATAAGATACAATGACTTAAAAAGAAAAAATTGTCTTGTTTCATTTGGTATCCAAAATGAAGGTCAGGCCTTCATTTAAAAAAGATAGTTCGTTAAGGTTTCATAAATAATATACGATGACTTTAAAAGAAAGAATTGTCTTAAGGTTCTATTTGGCCTCCAAAATGAATGTGAGGCCTCTAAATTTGGAGTCCAAAATTGTAAAAAGAACATTGAGCTCCTCCC
The DNA here is from genome assembly GCA_019656275.1 of Rhododendron kiyosumense. Lineage (NCBI taxonomy): Eukaryota > Viridiplantae > Streptophyta > Magnoliopsida > Ericales > Ericaceae > Rhododendron > Rhododendron kiyosumense. The sequence continues at coordinate 25,837 of BPLS01024591.1, read as the reverse complement.
TGATTCTATCGTAAAGTAAAAAAAAAGTTAAAGAAAAGATGGGATAAATTATAAAATCTCTCTTCAATACGGAGATTTGGAGCATGGTTGAAGATGCTCTCATACTCCATCTTTGGAGTGCCAAACTTCTTTTTTATCGGAGTCGTACCAAACTTGATTGTGAGGAAAAAAATGAAGGGTGGCGTCCTTAGGTCTCCTTCAGTTGTTCAGAAATTTATCTATCAATATCCTATAGGAATGTGTCTAGACCTACTAATCCTCCAAACCTTCATTCCTAATTTTCTAAAATTTTGATTTTTTTTAATTTGTTTAAATTGGGAGGAAGAAAGAGAGGGAGAGAGAGGGGACGTGGGAGGGGAAGGTGGAGAGAGAGAACGTGGAGAGAGGGAGAGATTTTAGGAGAATGAGAAAAAAATAATTCAATGCTGCAGTGACATTTTTATACGGTGGCCCAACTTATCTCTGCACCACACGTTTGAGTGGTTCTCACTATAAAGTGTCGAGCCCGCACAAATTATTTTTTTGTCCCATGCATCGAACGTGCACAACACAGAAAAAAATAATTCAATGCTCCAGTGACATTTTAATACGGTGGCCCAACTTATCTCTGCACCACACGTTTGAGTGGTTCTCATTACAAAGTGTCGAGCCCGCACAAATTATTTTTTTGTCCCATGCATCGAACGTGCACAACGCTAGATGATAAAAAGATAGTTTAATATTTTTTTTCAAGTTCTGTGTTCGATAAAAGCTAGCATTGGTCTCATTTTATGCACCGAATGACATGTGTGGTGGAAAATAAACTTGGGTTATACATTTGATTTTCTTTTAATTTGTTTAAATTGAGAGAGAGAAAGAGAGGGAGAGGGAGAGAAAGGGGGGACGTGAGAGGGGAAGGTGGAGAGAGAGGGAAACAAAACGTGAAGAGAGGGAGAGATTTTAGGAGAATTGAAGAAAAATAATCTAATGCTCTAGTGATATTTTTATGTGGTCGCTCAATTTATCACTCCACCACACATTTGTGTGTGTGTGGTCACTACAAAATATCAAGCCCGCACAAATTGTTTTTTTGTCCCGTGTATTGAACGGGCACAACGCTATATGATAAAAAATATAGTTTAATATTTTTTCTGGTCCCCGATGCAAGCAAATTTATATTGGTCTCTCTTTAAATACTTTTTAAAAACCAAAAAACCCCACGTCCATAAAATAAAACCCTGTTTCCACTTTTCAAACCAATATTTACGGGCAAAACTAAAAAAAAAAAAAAAAAACCCCCCACGTCCATGCCTAGACCAATATCTAGGTTCACAAAAAAAAAAACCACCCACGAAAAACCCCATGTCCATTCCCAGACCAATATCTATGTTTACAAAAAAACGCCCACGTTCACAAACTAAATCCATTCTCCACATCACCCACATTTCCGGACTAACTAACTAGCGTTCAACCCGTTCTATGCGTGGGACAATTAATAAATGTAGATTCGAACAGGCACAATGCTAGAATGGGTTAATTTTGCCCGTGCATAAAACGGATTGAACGCTAGTGAAAGAAAAGTATGGAAATGTTCTACAGTACTTTTCATCATTTTTAATGTGTTCAATTTAGTAAAAAAATTCTGGTATCCACGTCTGTAACTTTTCGCAGGGATTCGCTTTCCCTCAAAAATTGTCCTGCAAAAGCACACATTTTGCACAAATTATTTCTACTCAGCTGCCTTAAATTTAGTATATGAACGACCGCATAACAAAAAATACTTTTTATTTTTTTCTACTTCACTCCACCATTGTTTTTTGTTTTTTAACAACATAGAAGGTATCTCCGTATCTAGACAGGATGTGACTAATCTATCTACGACCAGTTGTAGGGACAATGAGAAGCAACTAGGCGGAGCCAGAATTTTCAATAAATGAGGTCGGAAATTTAAACTAAGTGTAATTCATGAACGAAACCTTGATTTGTTGTGAGAAACGAACAAACTAGTGCTACGTTTGGGGATTTTGTTGGAAGAGGTTCTATTTCGACTCCCCTTAAGTACAAACCCTTATATGGACTGGGCAAAAATAAATTTTAAAATTGGGTCAAATTAGTAAAAATCGGTTAAAGTTTTTACCTATCTCTATAAAAATTTGAGAGCCAATGGGGTGACTGTCCATCCTTATCTCTATGTCCCTCCGCCACTAGGTGGGAGAACCACCATACGCGCCCATGAGACTACTTATATTGAATTTCACCTTCTAACTTGTTGGTCATCCAGGGTGGAGTGGTAACTCACGCATCCTGTAGCTTTTATGCAACGAAATCTTATGCGAAGAATGGTATAAGGCCATCACAATCGTATAATCAAAAATCAATTGTTTTTAAAATTAATAATGTTAGTATAAAAGATGGCTCATAATGGTATAATCAAACTTAATAATATCTTTAGAAATAATTAAACTAGCAACCTTTTTCAATAATCAAAATTTGTGGACCCTACACCACAAAAGTTAATTAGTTCCAAAATTTATATACACGCGTGTTTCAACTGGTATTTTCTTCTTCACTTCTTTGCCTACTCTATATATTCTTGATAGGCGCGTAAATGTTCACATTAGCGCCCCCTAATTTATTTTTGTTAAGTCTTTTTAATATTGTTACTCGAAATTTAATGCTTAATTTTTATGTTGTAGGTAATTGAAGAATTTGATACAAAAAGCACAAAGTTAGAATATTAAACGGTATTTGAAGAAGCAGGTCTATATGGGTCAACAGTTTATTAGCACTGGAGGCTCCATTCCAGAATGGGTTTTAAATATTTATTTTTTAAGAATGTAATTTCAAACTTAAAAATAATAGGTTTAATAAAATCTAAAAATATGTGATATGGATCTTATCTGAGAGATCTTTTATACGGTGCAAAAAAAATCAAAAAATTATTTTTTATTTATATTATTTTTTAGTTTAAAAATGTGAAATAAGTACTTATTGTTTAAGAAGGTGTTCTAGAACGGGCTAATGTCTACGGCAAGACTACTGAATTTGCAATTCAATTGAGTGGGCCCAATGCATTTGACTAACTGGTGGGGCCCATGTAAAGGAATTAGGCCTAAGCCAATTCTCAGCCCACGAGGGTTTTGTTTTAAGTCGGCAGGGGTCAAGGACAAAAAGGAAAAGAAAAAGGGCTGCGGCATCTGGGAGGATATTAGATCCCGTTTCGGAAAACTTGTTAAAAAATAAGTACTTATTTTGTCACTTCTTATTTAAAAATAAGAAGGATCATTCCATAAACCCAAATAAAAAGTTTCTTTCACATTTTCAAACTCAAAAATAATGTAAATGAAAAAAAAAATTCAATTTTTTTTGCACCGTATTAAATATTTCAATGAGATCTATCAAACAAGATCCATAGTGGTAAGAAAATTATTTGCGTAAACACATGATTTTTGAGCTTGAAGTTGCCTTATACAAAAAATAAGACTGTTGCTATAATAATGGGCGCTGGCGGAGGAAAATCGTACCGGCTGCCACGCCGGGCCGTCTCCAACCACCGGACGGTCGATCCGAGCCGTCCAAAATTTCTATAAAAAAAAAATGAGGGGGCCTACGCAGGAATCAACGGCATCCGAGATATGTAGGGTGCTTGATCCGAGCACACCTTTTTCGTGTATATATGATCAAGCACCCTACATGGAAAAGGGGTGCTCGGATCAAGCACCCTACACACCTCAGATGCCATTGATTCCCTCGTTAGCCCCCTCGTTCTTTTTTTTAGAATTTTTGGACGGCTCGGATCAGCCGTCCGGTGGCCGGAGACGGCGCGGCTGCCGGTAGGATTTCCCTCCCCGACCGGTCGGTACCTATATAAATTCTTCCAAAATAAGTACCAACCTTCTTATTTTTCCGGAACAAGCCTTCTTATTACACAAAAAATAAGTTCTTAATTTGTTTCTGGAACACAGCCTATTCCCACGGACGAAAGAACGCAGGGACCGAGAGCTGCAAAATAGAGAACAGGGGCTGCAATACTTTTGTTCCGACTGTTTTTCTTTCGAGTTTTGTTCTTTTCAAATTATTTGAAGTTTGTTCAATTACTCACACTCTGGTAATTCGTTTTAATTTTAGTTCTTTGTAAAAGTTGTTCGTTGATTCTTATTTAATTTAGATCTTTTGTTTATTTATCATATCGATAGAAGCATGTTTTAAATTAGGGTTTTTTTGTGTTTTTTCTTTTTCATACATTATGATTAGTGAGTAGTCATATAGGTAGGGTCGCGGGGTGATTAGTACACCGTGGCCAGTTCGGACTCCTATTTTCAAACAATAAAAAAATAATTTTAGATTGAAAAAATACTTCTCGTAGACGAATCCGGAGATTATCGGAGCCCATGTGAACGGGGGAATAGAGGTCCAAAACTCATTCTCCACTGCGCATAGGTAAACGGCGACCATAGTGTCTCGCATCTTGCGGGATATCTTTTTCAATCCAAAGTTGAACGCTTTTAAGAACACCGAATGAAGCAGGTTAAACCAGACTGGTTACGAGAGTTATAAATCCTACGGCCGTACCTCCTTTTAATTATGTAAAAAGTACAATCAATTTTCTAGGTTTTAGTTAATCTTAATCAATCGACAAGGGGTGGCTACCTAAGAGCCAATTTAATCAGTAACAACTCGAGTTTTTAGTCAGAACACATTATTGTCTCTATGGATTCGACTCCGGACTTATTGGATATTATGCTATATCGGTCTCCGCCGTACGCTTGAGACAACCCATTATTTTAGATTTAGGAAATCATCAAGCACTTCTTCATTTCACCCACAAACTATTTATCTTTATTTTTATCAAAAAATGAAGCTCATATCTCTCGAATATCTACAATTAACCCATTGTTGCCGAATTAAGGTATTTCACTCTTCTTTTCCGTTTCTATTTTTCCACTAAAAAAAAAAATCATAATAGAAGAGCAGAAAGTCACTGATTTTTGCCCAAAATTAAGAGAGAGAATCGATATATTTTTACCCAAGAAAAATGTAAATGGAGGGAAGTGAATGGCGGAAAATAGAGGGAGAGAGAGTACGTGAAATTATAGTGAACCCTTATTTTGGTTATGAACTAGAAGTGATCATTGTGAAACTCAACATTGTTAAGCTTAGCAACTTCTTAAGCGAACTGATGTGTAACACCACAAAATTGGCGTTGCTTTCTTGTCTTCCATAACAATGCAAAATGGTAACCGACTTCAAATAGAGGTCGAAGAGTTGACGATTGGGTAAAATCTTCTTGCACGGTGTATGTAATTTGTGATTCTGAGAGTGAACTGACCCGACGGATTCAAAAATGCCATGGAAATGGAGGTTCAAAATGCCGAATCACAAGTGATCGCGAATAGCATCTTCAAAACTAGAATAGATCGACATCAACTTGAGGCCCAGGATCTCAGGATTTAGTACCAGATGCCATATGCCTTGTTGCTCCACCAACTTCATTCTACGTTCACTCTACCTCCTGCAGTTGAATTCTTTTCTCCCCGACTTTCTAAAGTTTATTTTTTTATGAGTGTCCGGGCCAACTTATGCGCCCTTCAACTAATCATAGGGCCCATCCCACCGCCCACTTACGTATGGATTGGTCCCAAAGGTGTTGATAGCAAGGTTTCAAACTTGAGACGTTAGGAGGTAGAAACCCCTAACTCTCAGCCCTTGACCACTGCGCCAGCCCTGTAGGGTTAACTTTCTATATGAGCACCTTGGGTACAATAAAATTTATCGTAAGGGTATGTTTTGATGTCTAGAATCTTGAGGAGGAATAGGAATATTATCGGGAATCAAATTTATGGAATCATAGGAATGTGGCCTCGCATCCTATTTCCTTCTAAAATTACAATCAAGAAGTGTATTTTGCTGTCTCACGGTATAATTTGAAATTTTCCTAATGAGATTATATTTTTGGGGAATTGCTATTTTATTTGTATATTCTAACAGATTTTTCAAATGAATTTTTTTTTGTGTGTGTAGGATTTGATAGTCAAAGGATGCAATGTGAAGAGTCGTAATGTTTGAGTTATCTTCCCAAAGTTACTTAACCATTTAATTTTTTCCTACATGGTATATGTGGGGCTCTGGATCACCATTTAGTACACCTCTCGGGTGTTTTTGGGTAAGATGGTTGGAGCCTAGCATCCTCACCTAACTTGCACAAGGAAGCACGGCTAAAGAACCACACCAGAGGGGCTCCGGAATGGTCCTCTAGCGTATGGTTGAGAAAGTGCAGAGCAAGCATGAAAGAAATAGGGTTTTAAGCGTAGGAGACTATATACCTTTTAGGGTTAGCTTTGCTTTCCTTTTATAGAGGACCTTGCTTGCTTTCCAAGTACGTGCGCGTCCCTTGCACGAATGGTAATTGCCTCGGATGATGTCACAAATGACACACCCGTAGGGTTGCTATTGGATACGAACGTGAGCTGTCACTCACGTGCACATGTGCCTGCTCATGCTTTAATCGCCTTGGCTAACGTCACGATAGGTCGATTAGGAATAAGGTGGTAAAGAATTAAGATCACGTGGATGAGCTGGCACAATGATCATTGCCAAGCCTAGTTTCCAAACACTAGCTTGACTTGACGCAGACCAGCACTTGCCTTCATCGGGCCAGCAATCCTCAACCGCCGAACCAAGCACTAACGCTGCCGACCCAAGATACCGAGCCTAAAAGCTCACTCATGGGTTCAGCCATTCTGGATAGAAGATGAACTTGTGCTGCATTTGGGAATTTTGTCGGAAGAGATTCTATTTTGACTCTCCTTAAGTACAAAACCCTCATGTGGACTAGAGCAAAAATAAATTTTAAAATTAGGTCAAATTAGTAAAAATTGGATAAAAATTATACCTATCTCTGTGAAAATTTGAGAGCCAATGAGAATACTTACATTGAATGTCACCTTCTAACTGGTTGGTCAAACCCTGATAATCCAACTCACGCATCCAGGGTAGAGTGGTAACTCACGCATCCAGTAGCTTTCATGCAACGAAACCTTATGCTAAGAACGGCATAACACCACAAAATTGGCGTTGCTTTCTTGTCTTCCATAACAACGCAAAATGGTAACCGACTTCGAATAGAGGTCGAAGAGTTGACGATTGGGTAAAATCTTCTTGCACGGTGTATATAATTCGTGATTCAGAGTGTGAACTGACCCGATGGATTCGAAAATGCCATGGAAATGAAGGTTCAAAATGCCAAACCACAAGTGATCGCGAGTAGCATCTTCAAACCTAGAATCGATCGACTTCAACTTGATGCTTAGAATCTCAAGATTTAGTACCAGATGCCATATGCCTTGTTGCTCCACCAACTTCATTGTACGTTCACTATACCTCTTACGGTTAAATTATTTTCTCCCCAACTTTCTAAGTTAATTTTTTTTTATGAGTGTCCGAGTCAGCTTATGTGCACCTCAACTAATCATGGGCCCAATTCCACCGCTCAATTTGCATATAGACAGCCCAAAGGGGTTGATAACAAGCAAACCCTAAGGGTAAGGTATAGATTACAGAGTAGCCTTTGGCACATCACCTTCCTCACATTTTGAAATGACCAATTCACCTCTTACAGTTTCGAACTAAAGTGCCACAGTCACACTAACACCATGGAAATTCAGTCGGTGGTTCAAGGATTGCCATGGTGACGTTGTTTGCAGCGGTGAATCAAAGTACATGATCTGTCGATCTAAACCTCGCCCTTCCAATTTTCCACATTCTGAGACTGAGTTTTAGTGTGTGTGTGTGTGTCTGCGCGCACGTGAAAAATAAGTCCTACATTATGATTTTCTTGTTTCATAACAGTCATCAACATAGCTGATCTGAAATTACTTTTTTTTCCCATATTTTTTTCAAGTAAACGAAGTGCGGATTCAATATTTTTTGTTTGGCATGAGGTATGGCCTTCGTCGGCCCAGCAATCCTCAACCGCCGGACCAAGCACTAACGCTGCCGACCCAAGATACCAAGCCTAAAAGCTCACTCATGGGTTGGATAGAAGATGAACTTGAGGTCGGCCATCCTGCCAAGCACACAGCAGGTGTCCAAACCGTTATGTTCGGCCCACTACAGCATATAGCAAGCCTCGCCTCTGAACCTTTTCCCCCGTATGGAGCCAGCATCACAATTTTTGTTTGGCATGTGGTATGGTTACCACGTAGGCCTGACTCTATCTCTTTCTCTCGCTTTGGAATGTTGCGCGTTGCGTCCTTCCTGTTAACCGTGAGGAATTTGGGATGCTCTAAGAGTATCAAATGTACAAACAACTGATGAGTTTATTCATTTCCATATGTCTCAAACATCATCCAACCTGTCAAATTTTCCTTATCATCCTTCCAAATTGAAGAATGAGTAGCATTAGCATTTGAACAAATGCCACAATATTACTGTTTAATCACTATGGAATTTTTGTATTTACATTATTGCATTTTACCTTTCGCAAGTATTTAGAGTTGCTTTATCTATAATATAGTATTTGAAGGTCAATGAAGGGTCTGATGAAATTTTTATTGAATATGCTGTAAAAGAGTGCTTGTGGACATTTTCCAACGTGTTTGGCCCCCAACATGGTGGTATATATATAGTATCTGATTCCATTACTTTATTATCAATGGTAGACACTAGATAATATAGCTTTTCTCTCATAAAACTTCAAGTAGTTCCTAAGTATGATATTTTACTTGACCGCTTGTGGGACTGGGCAACTAGGGGTCGTGAAGATATATGGTTAGTTGGTTATAAGATATGTTGCACGTCACTACAATTTTTTATGACATCTGAAATCTAATACGCGGGGTAATAACAACGTTAACTTAGATCTGAAACATATGTTTTTTATCTAGTGTTGTCTCGTGGCATGTGACATCATCGGTTAATCTTTCTGTCTAGAAGATCAAAATCAGATTTTAAAGGATCGTTGCCCATTAATGACAGCTCTGTCATAAAGCTTCAAGTAATTATGTCTGTAGGTGTAATATTGGTATTGAGAGATAGAAAATCAAAGAAGGTAAAAAAAAAAACAAATAAAAAAATACTAAAAGAAAAGTAGTTATGACTTATGAGTATTTTGTTTGTAGAAATTTCTATCGAGTATAAAGTTGTTTGATGAGAAATACTCTGAGCACTGCATACAAGAGAATCGGAATATAGAATCATTGGAAAATCCTCTTTCTAGTACATCTAAAGTAGCTATGGGAAAGTAGCAGAATGAGAATATCAATGAGATGTAAGGCATGAAATTACTTTATGATAGATATGTCCATTGTTTGTGTGTGTATATATATGGTTGTATTTTTTAGCTTCTCACTGGATCCATAGAAGAGTTAAGTCTTCAGAGTCAAGCAGAATCCATGTAAGCAGTTTCTATCCTGCATAAATAGATTGATTTATGTCCTAGATTTTTATTCTTTTAATCTAGCACCCTACAACTACGTAGTCTTTGCCAAAAAAAACTAGCTATACCATTCTATTTAAGGATCACAAGATCAATATATTCAACAATAAACTGTCCTCACATAACAAGTATTATCCCCTTCTGTGGTCCTAGCACTAATCTATCATTTCAAATAGGTTTGGCTTAGCCTAGTAAGAGTAGTTGTTTGGTCTGGTATGCCTAAACATGTACCACATGACGTAGTAGTATCAACGGGGATATATACTAGATGTTGGAAAAGATTGCTTTAGGTTAGGCCTAAAGATGCACAATGTATCCTAGGACATTAAATTCTTTTGAGTTTGTCCATTAAGCATTGTTGAACACATTATCTACTCTGGAGTAAAAAGTTATTGCAACACAATTATAAATGGCCCTTACATAATCCTGTATGTAGCCTGCACTCCCTTCGTATATCAGTGATGATCGCTCAAATTCCCCATGTGCTGATAAAGGAAGTTCTACATGTGTAATTGCATATGCTTATGCACCTTGTGACGAAATTGTTCTTTTCAACCATCTCATAGTTTTAATTTTCTCTTCGTCAGTGTATTCTCTTTAAGAGCAACCATGGTGAGCGGACCAAGTCCTGGAATTCTTCCCGAAAAACTCACAGAAGATAATTATGAATATTCGAAAGTAAGTGTGAGAAGGTACTTGATCGGTTTAGGCCTGTGGGATGTTGTATCGGGGACGAAAGCTCAACCAGTGAAAGATGCGGACGATTATCAGGATTGGGAAAGGAAGAATGCGTTGGCTTTAGTTGTCATTCAACAATCATACGGGACACAGGTATATTATAACTTCAGGAATTCTACAACTGCCAAAAGATGCATGGGATTATTGGGAACCCATGACTCAACTGCGGTGGGGACCATCACAATTAACACAACCAGATGACAATGAGCCGACGCTAGAAGCCAATGGTAATTTCTGTTTTTCTAGATATTTTGACTTGTTGGATAATTCTGTGTTGTTGTTGTTGTGGATAATGTGATGCAACTCCTACAAGGGGATTATGTAGAATAACAGGTAATATGTAGTCCAGACTCCAGGTGAGTACTTCCACTATGTGGACACAAAGAAGTCTGAGAAGTAATATTTAAGGACCTAGTTTTCAAGCATTTTATTCCTAAAGAGTTTCCCTTTCTTCAAAACAAGTTATTCAGCAGGTATATCACATGAAGTTATTTTCTTTCCAAAAAGTTTTTCTCTTGGAATGGCTGCTCTGGTACTCAATATTGCCTCCGCGTCTGTTTGGAGAAATATTTTATTAAGGACATCGCAAACTTAAATTGGTAATTGTACATTGGAACTGAATATCTGCGATGAGGTCTTAGTTGATTTTTGGCAGATAAAGATGGATTTTAGAGATTTTGGAAGCCTTAGCAAATCATTTCTGAATATTACTTGACTTGGTTGCATACTTCTTTGATGAAATATTGCAACCAAAATTACATGGGGAATATCCGGCATCAAATTTCCTTGTCACTCTTTATCTCGGTGAAATATGTGCCTTATACTCGCAATGGATTCCGTTTTAGAAATTGCATGGACCTCTTCTAAGCAATTTCAGCGTATCCAATTTAAGAATAATTGAGGTGAAAGCCCCACATTAATAGCATGGTCAGTTTATTCGTGATGCCATGACTACTGTTAAAAGCACAATATACTGTTAAAAGGATTGATCTACTTCTTGTGAGATTCTCTTAACATACAGCTGCGAAGCGAAATCCCACATCGCTTGGGTACCAAAGTAATATGAAGAAAATAAGTGTGAGGGCACTCTCATTTCATGAGCTAGCTTTTGGGGTTGAGTTCTACCCAAGACCATGTAACAACATCATCGACCATAACGAGGTTACTATGTTCCATTTCGTGCTTTGTATTTTCTATGGTGAAAAAACTGCAATGTATCACCCATCTTTTTGTCATGATTGCCTTTTTTTATGCTTATTATTGGATCCTTTTCTGGAAATACTTGTTAAGTCTACAGTGTAGGGAAATAAATCCTGTGACTTTTTCTCTGGTAATATAAACCATTGAAAAATGTTGTGATATATTGATTGTGTATACTTCGATTTTCAAAATTCTCCATATTGTTTTATACTTTTATAGGTAGGTTATACCTCTGGTCTTGTTGTGCATGGTAATCTATTCGTATGTGCATTTATGTTTTATCTACCTAATCCAATGACAATCATTCACTCAAAGCAAAGATAATTTGCAGAGGATACCGATTTCCTTTGCTACACAGCGATTTATAAAGCAGTTGGAAGTGGCAATTGGAAAACCACAATTCATTTACTTGATCAGGAACCCAACACTGTTGGCCTGAAAATTTCGGCCAATGGGGATACTGCTCCTCATGTTGCGATTCTGGCTGGGCATATACAGATTGCTGAGGAATTGGTGAAGTTAATGTCAGCAAAGGACTTGGAAATGACAAGTGAATACGGGGATACAGCCCTCTCTCTTGCTGCCATCAGTGGATTCATAAAATTAGCCAAGTTAATAGTGGACAAGAATCGCGAGTTGGTTACCAGAAGAACTGATCAAAGTGCTGACAGTCATGTCCCCGTTATTGTGGCTTCTCTATATGGCCACAAAGAAATGGTACATCACCTCTACGATGTAACTCCCATTAGTGAGCTCAGAGCGAGGATCGTGCTACGCTGCTGAATTGCCTCATCACTGCTGATATGTATGGTAAGTGTAAGCATGTCAATTGTTGTCTAAAGTCATGCCCTCTCATGATGTTTAGGTTGTTAGTCCTTAGGCTTGCTTGTTCTTACCACAGACGTGGCTTCACATCTACTGGAACAGTACCCACAATTGGGTCTCACAAAAGATCATCATGGAGATTATGCCCTCGGAATATTGGCTAAAAAACCATCTGCATTCCCAAGTGGCTGTAAACTTGTGTACTGGAAAAGATGGATCTACTCAAGTAAGTATATCTGTTCAATGCTTTGTTGGCTGACAAGTCTAATAAGTTATAGGTCAAAATTATTTGACAAGGCTTATTATCAAAACCTATTACATATTGCATGGATTTTAAGGAGATTTATTTCACACCTTCAAATTTATTTGATAAGCCTTGTATATTGCAGCACGCTATTTTCCATTTTTACATTTTTTCAACAGATTCATGTCGCCAACCCCAATTGTTTGGGACTTAAAGTTCGGTTTGGATTGATTTGGTTTACCGGGAGTGTTGACCAAAATTTATAGCAATGGCAGGTATCAGAGTAGATTCGTTACAAAGGGTTCTTAAACTATGTAGCACGGACACGGACACGGATATGGACATGGGACACGGGACACGGCAATTCTAAAAAAATGGGGACACGGACACGGCGGGGGACACGCCACGTGTATAAATAAATATATAAATACATATATACATATATATTTCTTTTCTTCCATTGTTGATGAAGACATGTCCTATATGAATGTATAAGATTACCATGGTCCAAATAAAGGCATAATTACAGTTTTAACCCAAATATTATTGAATAATTTCATATTAACCTCTCAAATTAAAATTTATATTACATTTTGACCCCCAGCCGTGTCCCCGGCGTGTCCCCAGCCATGTCCCCCATCAAAAATAATAAAACTTATTGGACACGCCACAAGGCGTGTGACGTGGCATGTCCAATACGTATTTGGGCGTGTTCCTGCCGTGTCCCCGTGTCCAATACGTGGACACGGTGCCCTTTTGAAGTGTCGGTGCTACATAGTTCTTAAACAAGGGGGTGGGCCCTTTCATGGACCAACTGATGAAGAGAATCCAGCAAGACCCAGGCACGAGCTGAATGCTAGAGGAAATATAATTGACAAAGGCATGTTGATTTTCTCCCCTGCTCTGTGTTTGTGCACGCATGCATGTTTGTGTATCTGGTTCCATTTGTACACGTGAAGATGCATGTGTCATTCAAGGTGATGCAGGCTATATAATGCTCAAGAAAAATAGATTTAGAACTTACCATATTTGGAATTTGAGTTGATGTCAAGGCCACCTGATAGGAGCCGAATATATTCATGATTCTTGTCTTAGTGATATTTTATGTTTTTTAAAGTTAGATTCTAAACTTGTTATGTTAAATCTTTTCAATCAATATTACATTACACAATAGTTTTGCAAAATCAATATTACATTACACAATGGTTTTGCAAAATGTCCTATGTGGCATTTCCATGTTTTAGAAACCTCTCTTCTCTCCTAACAGGATCTATAATAAGGATTCTTTCTTATGGCTCAAGTTGTGTTTCCACAGACCAAGAAAACTAGCCTTTCCAAGATAACTTTTGGTTAATTACAAGACCAAAAAAAATACCATATGAAAGAAAACTAAGTCATTTCTATAAAGAAGAACCATCCTTTCATATGGGAATTTCAGATTTCAAAAATCCTCTCTACTTGACCTTCAACCCATTATAAGGGAAATTTCCATTTCAGAATACTCTCTCTCTCTCTCTCTCTCTCTCTCTCTCTCTCTCATATTTTTGGATTACAAAGCACACACATATTTTGATGGTTTGGTAAATCATAAAGAAAGAATATCTTAGTGATGCTTAAAATTACATACTTTTTGTTGTGTATGAAGCACTGGTGTTTTATTATGGTCCAGTATTCCATTTTTGGGATGTCCCAGAAAAATTGTCCATTTTGAAATGCTTTCCAAAATATTTGGGAGAAGGTGGTTGATCAAATCGATTCATTTATTGGTTTAGTTGATTGTTGGATGATAATTGATTTTCGTTCAATCGTTTTTACCCCTCTTATAATGCTGAAAGCATGAATTGGTCAATTAGATGTTAGTAGCTTGGTTTTCTTTCTTTCTTTTTTTTAGTTTCACTTATTGAACTTGCACAATTCTTTGTAATTTTGATGAGGTGGGATTGAATTAGCCGGAATACTTGATGATGAGAGCAATACAGGTAGTCATGTTTGGTTGGTTAAGATTTTGAATGAATTTCGTCAAGCAAGTGCCTTCAGGCACAGACAAAGCGCTAGTATACTTATAAGCTATGGGTATTTTCAATTATTTTGGACTTGCCATGGGTTGTCTTACTCTTATGTCCTCTGATTTTCGTTTCGACAGGTTTTAGAAGTCAAAAAGTCTTGATTTACCCATAGCAAAATGAAATCCTTCTAGGAGTAGGATTTCTTTCATACTTATATGAAGCTATGCAAGGCTTCTAATTCAGTAGGATAGGGTTATTGGAGAATTTGCAAAGCTGTGAAGCTTGCTTTTGTTGATTATGTGATGCAGTCAATTTCTGATTGGTAGTTTGGTATCTAGCCCACAAAACCAACTAATCTGAGAACTTTTTCAGAAAAAAAAAAAAAAAAAAACTAATCTGAAAACCATTCTCACCATCCACTGGTGATTAATGTCGCACAATGTCCGCTATAGATTGACCCCACACAAAAATTGATAGGACACATGTGGGAGTTGAACCCCAAACCAAAAGTTTCTTGAAACCCCTGATCATCAGATGTCTACCGTTGTGCCAACCCAAGGGAGTTCAGTCAATTCCTAATTTCATGCCCAAGACTTGTAAAATGATTCTCAAAATTTCTTCTACCTCTCTAATTTTTTCATCGTCGTCTTCTTTCAATTTCTATAAAACTACTCGTAATCATGAATCGAATTTAAGGATATTTTTAAGTCCAAGAAGTCCTAATCGGCAAAAACAAACTGAACAAATTTCAAAAGAACGATTTTGAAGATCTTAATATCATGTTCTCCACGGGATAAGGTTCACTTCCTACAGAAAGTGAAGGCATCCGTCCAAAAAATAAATAAATAGCAAAGGTCGTACAAGTTTTGGTTATCTTTCTTTGTAAGCACTGGTCTCATGATCTTTGTGTCTCCCTAGGCCTCACATAACCGATTTGACCATCTCTGAATTTGGGGGTGCATCAGCCCATCTCTCTCTCGCCCAAACTCGCCCTCTTCATCATGTATCTTGTGGCCCCTCTCATTGTGGGCATAAACCCTATTGAATTCAAAGAAAGCTTGGGGAACGGGGGCCGTGGCAGGGAAACGCTCGTAGAAGAACGGGTGCGAATCATGGAGAATACCCCATCAAACACTCCATTCCTAAGTGAGCCATGTCCTAATGGTAGCACAACAAGCCCAAAAACATCGGGGCAAGGCGAATAAAAGAATTTTTTGCTAAAACGACAGCAAGGGAAAAGACAAATTGAGTTGGACTATGAGAGGGATTAGGCAGCACGAAATAGGATAGATGAATAAATCAGGAAGCCAGCCAAGTATA
This sequence comes from Rhododendron kiyosumense, assembly GCA_019656275.1. Lineage (NCBI taxonomy): Eukaryota > Viridiplantae > Streptophyta > Magnoliopsida > Ericales > Ericaceae > Rhododendron > Rhododendron kiyosumense. The sequence continues at coordinate 10,089 of BPLS01024591.1, read as the reverse complement.
AATTACCTCCATACAAGGGCCCAGTTGCTCCTCACGAGGCTAGTAGATCCTCGCGACCGAGGTCGAATCTCCTTGAAGAAATGTCTTGCCTAGCAAATCCACGAAGTCTTATTAAGAACGAAACACTTCTCTACCCTATCATCATTGGACTTGAAATGAGGACCTAGCTTACCCGCGTAAGTATAAGCCTCCTGAAGCCTTTGAACATCTGCTCCCTCAAGACTCGGACAGATTTGAAGGATCAAACGAACTTGTCCCCCACAAAGACAAACGAACCAAAATTGACACATTTCTGAGTAGGTCCATATTCCAGAGTAGGTCCAGATTCTCCCCAATCAAGCATGAAGTATGAGTCTTTCTACCACACCGAGATAAGGCAAACTGGGATTTAGGACTTCAAGGTTGAGAATCAAGTCTGTGAAAATGGTGACGGAGTTGACCATGCGATTCTTATCCAAAGCCTTGTAGAAAGTCTTTGTTTGCATAACCTCATCCACCTAGTTTTCCCAACCTGCAGGAGCGTGACAACAAGAGCCATATTGGATAGAAGAGAACGGAAATTCCCCCTCTCAATACGAAGAGGAGGGATGGATGAAGGGGTCATCAAGTCTACCTCCTCAAGAGTTGCCTCTTAGGAGAAATGAAGTAGTTGTGCCGGGCCCATGGGCATGAACCCCTCAACCCTTTCCTAAAGGGATGCCGCCCCTTTTAGATAAAGGGCCCGTCGCCACTTATCTAGAGGAGGAAGCTCACTCTAATCTAGGGGAGTGCGGTTGGCCATGGAAATTGTAAGGAGTACCTCTTGAAGTTTTGAAGGAGAGAGAAGAGTGAGAGGAGAGAACAAAGAGAAACTTCCGTATGGGAAAGAAGGTGAAATGAACGATAGAGAAAAAAAAGGAAGTGTTGTTCTATAAATGGAAAAGTGGAGCCCTTTTACATCCCCTTCTCAATATTTGTACGAGGAGAGGGGGTTGGTTGCACAAAAACCAAAAACCAAATGGTGGCACTGGCAAGCTCGATTTGAAAGAGAGGGAGAGAGTGAAAAAAAAAATGTGTTGGGATTTAAAATGCTGATGACATCATGCACATGGGCTGGGTGCAATTATGGGGAACGTCAGCGATTGAAAGATTACGTGGCACAGTCGCAAAAGAAGTGGGACCCGCGCCAGATAACCAAACACGTGGCATTCACGAGAGGGGTGGCCTCAAGCGTCCCCCCGAGGGACGTAAGTGGGGCACGAGCCCAACATACTAGAAACAAAACCTCTGGGCACTCCGAATTGGATAATCAGCCCTAAAGGGGAAGAGAACAATGGCATGGCGCTAGGGAAAAGGAGATGAACACGAGTAGCCAATAGGCTCCTATATGATGCCCAGATGTTCATGTATGCTTTGCTTCGGTCATGAGGCAGGTTTTAAGGGGCCTTTTGATGCTTGGTTGTGGTAGTGGAAGAACAAGCTAGTCATCATCTTGCCCAAACGGGAAATGAGAGAGATCTAGTGGTTCGGTGACTTCAAAAGAAGAAGGGTTCTCCACGAAAGGGGGAAGAGTCTAGCACCTGAGACTCGTGAGACCCACGTGAGGAGCTACCCCACCCCTGTGGTCAAGAGGTACAGAAGAGGACACATGTCGATGTTTTCTAGAGCCACCCGGAGCCTAAGTACTGGCCTCTGATGTCTATAAATATGAGACATTCCTCTCAAATTGTTTAGAAATGATAAGAGACCCAGAAAAAGAAAGTTGGTGAGCACTGATTCTTAGGAGAATATCCTTTCTACAATGTCTCTATTGTCTTTCTCCTTTGGATTTTGAGTAGACTCCACCCATGCAGAGTGACTGCCCTAGTCCATTCTGTATACTCCTGCCTTCTTTTTCACACCCTAGGTCACCCCATCTCCCATTCTTCTATCATTCTTACCTCTCCAACACTTATATTGTCCGAAATACTAGGGCTCATATTTAAACCATACCTACTCTATATCATAATTAATTCTTCTAAAGGCTCAAGCTATTAATTAATGGGCTCAACATTGTATGTTATGCAATCCAACACCAACAAATATTCTATGTTTAACAAAATAATCCCCAATATAGTTGACTGTGTCATACCGTATCAAAAATAAATTTATGAAATCTTGGAGTTAACTAATACTCCATAGAACGGTGGTTAAGATCAAGTGTCGATCCGCAGGGACAGTGAGGCTGAGTTACTAGAAGTCCGATTAATTTTTTAGGATATTTTGAAAAGAAAAGATTGAGTTGTTTGACTTTGGAAACTAATGAATTAAGAAAGCAACTAATTAGAAGATTTGGAAACTGATGGGAAAAGTATCTAAGGTTTCAAATCCACCCCAAAGACATAACTACAACATGCATAAGCTAGGTTAATTATTCGAATCATAAGGGATTATCACTCTAGAGCTTGCAAACCCTTTCGATAATCGTCAAGAGAATAATTTTGTTAAAAGACATGGACTATCCCATAGCACAGACCGTCTCAATAACACAGTCTAGCCACTTAACGGCACTCCAACCACAATCAATGAAAACCATTGCAAAACTATGTATTTGTATTCAATCAATAGATAGGAAGAATTAAAATCAATTCATTCAATTTAAACGAAAAGGTTTCTTAGTCTTATAATCGATTTGAATAACAAACCTAAAACCTACACATAAAAGAAATTACTTCTTGCGGAACTTCATCACCCCCCTAGATGAGAGTTTAGCCGACTATTGGAGCCGGAGTCATGTTTACGAGCTTCCCTTCTTCTGTTTCCAGCCGAACACCTTTTGTGTTGCCTGGTTTGTTCCTTTTATGAGCTATCCCCGGAATTACCTATTGAAGACCAAACCTAATTTTCTCCAATTCACATACTAATCCCTTTCCCTTTCCAACCCAATTAAGACCAATATCAGTGTCCAATTCCCTCTCTACCAAATCACAGACCACATGCAAGCCACTGGCCCAAGAACGATTTTTTATTAACCCTTTTGGGTGCAATCTCAAGGTCTAATATTCCTAATGCTCGGGCCCACCACATAAATTTTATTGTTTCATAGCATAATAATTCCAACAATAACAATTTCACCTCCAAGCCCACGTGGATAACAGGAGCAAAATTCATAAGCCCAATTCTATTGCTATTTTGTTTTCTCCACCGAATAAATGCTGGCCAATCTTCGCGGCAACCCTCCATTAGACCTTCCAATTTGCACGTTTTCGCACCCATCGGTCTCCAAGGGCTATAAACACCACAAAACACTAAAATATATCAAGTAACAATGTAAGCAGACCAACAAATCGAAGATTAGGCGGATTAAATGGGTGCTTTTCAACACCTATCAATAGTCCCTTGAAAAACTGAAATTCTATGTTGTTGTTTTTTTTCCGTCAAGGCCCCTTCATTTTGTCTACCAATAGGTCCAGTAACACACATGGAGCTTTCTTTGCGTGAAATATTTTTCTCTATTCTTTTATGTGACTCACTAATCCTAGCAATTGGTTCGTGGGTTTGCTTCTCTTTTACTACTTAGCTCCTCCGTCAACAAAGGAAGGCATTTATACTACTTAGCTCCTCCGTCAACAAAGGAAGGCATTTATAGGTTTATTTCTTAGATTTGTAATTTTTCCTTGGGAAAAGTCCATTTTGACCCCTGTGGTTGTCGACATGTGCGAATACCCTCTTTATGGTTCAAAACTGACTACATAACCTACCTATGGTTTTGAAAATGTGCGGATAGACCCCCTGTCGTTATGTTTTCCATCCATATTAACGGACACAACATTAAAAGACCGATATACCCTCATATGTCCATTGATTCTTCTTCTTTTTTAAATCTAACCACACCATCCCCTATACCAAAAATTGAATCCAAACCGTTGATATTATAAATTTTGACGAGTACTACATCTATGCCAAAATTCAAGTCAATCAAAAAATGAAAAGCTCGTGGTCAAATCGATTTTGTTATGAAATTAAAATTTCAAATTTGAATTTACTAAAAATTATATCACTTGGTTATTGATTCCTGATCGAATTATTTTTTACAGAAATACTCTATTCTTTATTTAATACATTATGAATGACTCAAATTACATTCTAGAAGCATATGAGATGCACTTCCGTTAATATAGATGGAAAATATGACAGCAGGGTGTCTATCCGTACATTTTCAAAACCACAGATAGGTTGTATGGTCAGTTTTGAACCATGAGGGGGGTATCCGCACATGGTGATAACCACAGGAGGTGAAAGTGGACTTTGCCCTTTTTCTTTAGGGTATAAACTATGATATTGTCAAATTGACTCTGTTTATCTACATTTCTGCTTGCCTGTAGCATTTGAAAACCTGAGCCAAAAAATTTTGTTGCTCGGATTTCAAATACACTTCTCTTACTTAATATATACTGGAAAGAGGTAACCATTTGTCCTTGACTACTCAACAGTTACAAAGCAAATGCTAGTTCAAAACACTCATTTTCTTTATCAATTGCATTGATGCATACGATCAGGTGTATGACTATGAGACCCACAGTAATATAGAACCTGTGAGTGAAGGGATATGCTGAATGCTTAAGAAAAATGGGTTGAAGAATCTTGTGTTGGTAGTTCTCCTGATTTTGGAGGATTTGTTTGGTGGAGAGTCAAAGGGTATATTCATCTTTTCGTCTCTGTGTTGGTTTACTTTTCTGTTTCTTAGGTTTCTAACAACTGTTTGTTCTAGGTCTAGAGTCTTTATTATGAAATTTCTGTGGTTGTTTGATCCATGATGCAATAGACAAAGACAACATTGATAATAAAGTGAAAACTGATTCTTTGACATGCTATGCTACAATGTCCAATTGATGTCCTGAGTCGGCTAATCTTCTAGTGTTTTATGGCTATCTATTTTTGCAGTACTAAGCCTGGTCCGAGAGCTGATATCCGGCTTTTTAAAAAACTTTGGTATGGAAGACATTCTTGATGAAATTCTTTTCCGCGCATGAATGTGTACTTTGTCTTTAATATGGACTCTTTCAATTGCAGTTCCAGATATATATGACAAAAAGTTGACGCATCATGAAGCCCTAAAAACTCTCAGGTGCATTTGTAAGGAGATTTTTAAACTGAGTGAGTCATGACTTAATGATATCGGTATGGATGTAATAATCCACAATGCCATTCAGCATGGGATCTTGGAGTTCATTGTCGAAGTAACCAACCAAGATCCTTCAGTCATATGGAGGAAGAAAGATTCAATGATATGGAGAAAATGTGTTAAAGGTAGAACAATCTTTTCACTTGCAATTGTGCTGCGCCAAGAAAATTTTTTTAGCCTTATACATGGACTGGGAATAATGAAGACCATTATGGCATGTGAGCACGATGTATTTTCAAACAACTTTTTGCATCTAGCTGCAAAGTTGTCTCCTCCTTCTCAACTTGAACGCGTCTCTGGTGCAGCCCTACAAATGCAAAGGGAACTACAATGGTTTAAGGTAATTGCTATCTATATTTTCATTCATCTAATATTTAACTAGTTAACGAAACATACTCTTCTTAGTCATAGCCTTACAGAATTTGCTTTATGGGATTATCCTAGGAGGTGGAGAGTCTGGTGCAACCCAAGTGCAGAGAAGAAGTCAATTTTGCCAACAAAACACCTAGTGCTCTGTTTACCGAGGAACACAAAGAGTTGGCAAACGAGGGAGAAAGGTGGATGAAGAACACTGCGGCATCAGGCATGGTTGTCGGCACCCTCATTGCCGCCCTTATGTTTTCAACGTCTTTTACAGTTCCTGGAGGTACTAATGAAAAGACGGGCTTGCCTGTGTTTCTCAACCGCAATGGATTTTTGATTTTTATCGTGGCAAATGCATTATCAATGTTCTCATCCTCCACCTCTGTGTTGATGTTCTTAGGCATTCTCACTGCCCGCTATGCAGAAAACAATTTCTTCCGTTCTTTGCCGACAAAATTGATTGTCAGTCTTTCTTGCCTTTTCTTGTCCATAGTAACCATGATGCTAGCCTTCGGAGCTGCAATAATTACTACCCTCCACGAATGGTTAACTTGGGCCACCATTCCAATCATCGTTCTTTGCTTCATACCTGCTACTCTATTTTGTCTGCTGCAGTTTCCCCTCCTCCTTGAGATGGTCTATTTCACATACGTATCAAGCATCTTCAGCCAAAAAAATCCCCTTCTACTTCATCACAGGGGTTGACGTGATTTTCTCAAGCTTTATATGCTTGTTATAGGTGAGTGTTTCAATATGGCCAACATTAACATTATAGTGTAATTGTGTTGATAAAAGCTGTATGATCTTTTGTAGTTGTTATGTCTCCCTTTGGCAATCTACGTCCTCCTCTTTTTTTCTCAAGAATTAGTTGAAATTGTACCCTTCTGTCCCGCAAAGTACTTTCATGCAAAGTAATTAAAGATCTTAATTAGTTCTTTAAATTTGCTTGAAATTTTTTTAAAAAAAATAATTATACGTTGAGTTTTTTCCCTATTCTAAAAATCGCACTTCTTATCATGGTGAACTTGCATTTGTTTTTTTACCAAAAGTACACTCAATTTGTATATAACAATCGAAATAGAAAGGACCGGAACTCCATCGGTCTGAAAAAACAAAGAAGTACAACAACAAAAAACCCAAAGAAAATCTGCAACAAATCAACATCGAAGTCGAACCCACCAGACACACTCGTGAAGGAGAGTGGACTAGATTTGTTTTGAGTAGAAGTTGGTTCCCGTCGTAGACTGAAGGAACACCACCGGATCCGCTGCAAATGTCGCTATCAATGATGTTGGAGAGCTCAAAAACCTATCGCCAAGACCGATCAAATCCAAGAGCCAATACCCAAACCTGGTGAACTTGCATCATTGATGAAGAAGTATTAACAAATACCATCACGGATGACAATAAGCCACGTTGTCATGGGCCCTGCTTGACAGCATGTCCCAATCCCATTGTCACCCAGTTCTTAAGTCGCCATCGTTTGGTTCTTAACCTTTTTTTCTTTTTATCTGCCAAAACGCCCCTCGGGCTTGGTCCTTAACCTCACAACGGTAAGATGACACGCTTTTTTCAATCGTCAAACAGTTAGAGTATGGGTTAATTACATATAGCCCCCTTAAACATCACTATTTTTCACTTTACCTTTTAATCTAAAAAATCCTACAACTTGCCCCCTCAATCTATCATATAGTATCACTTATCCCATTTTGTTACTCTTTTGCCTAGATATGAGTGTTAGGCTCTGATATGACACGCACGTGTGACTAATTTATGACAAAATTGTCCCTTTGTACAAGATAGGAGTATAAAATTTCTTGTATGAGTCATATTTTAATGCTTATAAACATTAATATCATGGAAGTTAGTCGTAGTGAGTCCCAGAGGACAAATAAATGACGAAGAAAACCATGTTCTTTGAATTAGAGGGTATACTTTAAAAAAAAAAGTAATGGAAATTTATAAATTGTACTTCCTTTGTCCCTTTTTAAGTGTCCACTACAATTCCGCGCATCATTTTCAATAACTTATATCTCTCAACATATATTATATTATATATTCTTAAAATCATTGTCTTATAGAAGTAATTAAGATCTATCAAATAAGATTCATATTACATATTTTTAGCAATATACATTGAAAAATATAGACAATTGAAATAGCACGTAGAATTGTAGTGAACATTTAAATAAGAATGGAGGGAGTAGAAAGAATAAGCCGTAGAAATTGCCATAAAAATACATTTTGGTCATAAATTACCCACATCTGCATATCATAGTAGACTCTAACGCTCAAATATGACGAAAGAGTGACACAAGAGGCTAAATAATACTAAATAATAGATTAAGGGAGCAATGAATAGGGTTCTTTAGGTGAAGGGCGTGATATGAAAAGAGGTAATAGTCTAAGTGGGTAATCTCTAATTAACCCTTGTCAATTTCCCATCGGGTATTTCTATCAATAACCCTTTATTTTTCTTCATACAGCCCTAGTTCTAGATACAACCCACAACCCTTTTTTACTTTAACAAATCTACTAAATACAACCCAATAAGTCCCTCTATATTTCTCAACATATCCCTCCTCATAAATCCCCTCCACCACTAGTACAATCTCCACGACCTCTATAACCACCACCATCACGACATCCTCTTCCACCACCACGAACTCCATAACCTCCACCACCACCGAAAAGACCTTCTGTTTAGCACTTTTCACTCTTGGTGAAAATCCTCAAGGCTTGAGGTACGAAAGCGGTCATGCCAAAACTTGTCGACATCCAACGTTGAAGAACTGAGAGCCTTTATCTAACTTCTAAACGAGAGCGAAGGTGTTTGTGATCTAAAGGGCAAGACCACAAATTGATCTTGTAGTGATTCTATTGCATTCTAACGAAGCAACCCGAGGATCATGTTGACCTCAAAGGTCAGCATATGTATTGTCCCTCATCTGAACCGTCTAAAAATTTTTTGGATGGTCTGGATTTAAAAAAAAAAAAAAAAACCTTTTCACGGAAGAGGTATTCTTAAAATCCAGATCATTATTTGAACTGTCTGAATGAGGAACAACACACATATGTGCTGACCTGTGAGGATCAGCAGGATCCCCCATTTGCTAACAAAGTGGCGGTTCACTTGAAATAAATAAACAAAAAACAAACATATGACTGAACCGACCACTAATTCAAAAGCTTTGGGTCGAATTAAAAACTAAAGTAAACTAAGAGGCACTAAAACAGGAATCTACTTTCTCCCTTCCATACGCATTGTATCCAAGAAAGCTCAATTCTCAATTTCCAAAAGAACAATTCCTGGAGAATATTATAGAATGGAATTACCTTAGTTAGTATTAAAGAAAAACAATTTGATTTCTGAATAATAATTGTCGTATTCAAGATTAAGGGCATTCTCATATACATGATTTTGAAGACAAGGAGCACACTGCACATAGCTTCAAGTCTTTTAGGCAATGTTGAATAAACTCATGCAAGGTAAATCCTAATTAATTTATCGGTTTCTTATCACCAAGTCCGAGATGGGATTGAGATTATGTGGTGACCCAAGCTTGTCACGACGAGTGTCTAGAGATCAAAAAATTGTTGTGTGGTTTTTGGTACTGTCACTTGGTGTCCCCTACTCCCTTTTCACCATACATTTGTGTGGATTCTAGTGCTATGTGCATGGATCCAATGAAAATGTATGTATTTCCGTTTGACCAAAAAAAAATGAAAATGTGCAGGGGAAAGGGGTGTTGAGACACAATGTGATGGTGTCCAAAGACCACTCAAGCCTTGTTCTCCTAAGCTTATTGGGGCCTTTTCATATTTTGTCCTTATTCGAATTTTTTATGCATTTGTTATATAGTTTTGCACCAAAATTTTGTAAATTATTTATTCGTCTTGACAAAAGAAATCGAAAATTCAAAAACAATTACTTGTACCTAGATATTTTTGGAAATATCCAAGTTAAAGCCCCAAAAGTTGATTTTTTGGTCTTTATCTTTGATATTTTCAAAAGTATTTGGGTAAAAGTAAAAAAAAAAAAAACTTTTCCAATTTCTCTCGTTGACGAATCAATAATCTACAAAAATTTGACGCAAAATTAAAAAAATACAAAAAAAAAATTAGAATAATAAAATAAAACCAGAAAAAGCTTCAAAAAGTTAAGAAGTACAAGGTCTAAATCGCCTAGAGAACATGTGATTAGGTACCCTTTCTACCACCAATTGGTTTTAGAGAGATTGTGAAAAAGCGGTCCGACAGGTTTTATTCATCTCCAACAGTTAGTTAGGAAAACCTGGCCTCTTCCCTTACTCCACAAGGCAGGAATTTTTTCGATCATGTCTAACTAAAGTTGTTATATGGTTGGTCATCCAATCTTACCCGAAGTTGTGTTTGGAAAACGGTGGAGAGATATGAGATTATTGGAATTGAATGTGGGTCAGGACTGAGGATCGAGGAAACTGAGCAGTGAGAATTGCAGTAAAAAGCAGCGGATTCAATTCGGAAGGTAAACTTGAGCTCGGCCATCCTGCCAAACACACAGCGGGTGTCCGAACCTTTATGTTCAGCCCACTACAGCATAT
>BPLS01024590.1:0-18475 GCA_019656275.1 Rhododendron kiyosumense | reverse complement strand
AAAGCAACCATTTGGTTTGAAGATTGATAGGAGTAGAATTTTGCGCCTACCCCAAGCCGAGTACAGTTTTACTGATGATGCTTAAGTAAATTTTGGGCTTGGCCCAATTAAGTACAAATTCTTGTATATCGAGTCGGGTGCCGGACGGGCCTCAAAACCCGACTTGATCCATGCACACCTCTAGTTTAATGAGGAATTTATAAAATAAATTAAGTGAAAGGAAATGAGTGAAATTTACTTTCTGGTCTTGTCTTGATTTTTTTTGGAACCGGTCATTTATATATGGGACAAAGCCCAAAACGATAAGGGAGGTAGCCCAGAAAAGATGTTAATGTTGAAAACAAGGTTGGGAATATCGTTCCGTACCGCTTGGTACTGGTCAGTACGTACCGGTTTGGTGAGAAAACGGTACCCTAGCCTTAGAATACCGTTCTGGCCTCAAAACCAACTCTTACCGGTCATCTCGGACAATACCGGATGACATATTGGTACTGGAGATTTCGTCCGAAATTTTGCAAAACTGGACTAGAACGAATATGAAAGTCGAAGGGAGGAGAGAGAGATAAAAACAAAAGCAAAATCCAAACCTAGATCCAAACACATGTTGATTTAGGGTAAGGAGAGACATGTCAGCGCAAGAGATACTGATCGCCTTGCTATTATGATGGAGGTCGAAGAGATCGTCACATTGCAGTTGGCTTTGCCGTGCTCTAGCGGCGGTGGTTCAATGGGTGACGGTGCTCTGCTTGCAATCGTGGATGTGTAAAGAGAGAGAGATAAAAAGGCGACAGGCTGAAAAAGGGGAAAGTGAAATTTCAGCGGAAAAACCAAAGTTCTATTGTTTTTTTTTTATACCCTATTTACTTATTAAGTCCCTCTTGTCAACTTTGTGTATGTTTTCTTGTTAGTTTGAAGTGAATTATGTGAACTTTATTGTCTTATGAATATTTATTTCATGATGAATTGTATAACATGGGGAAATTTTATGAGTTATGATTATATATAATTGTAATTGCGGAAAATCTGAAATGGTATCAGGTACCTGACTGGTACCGGTACATACCGTTCCAGTGGAAAAATCGGTACCCTTGCCAATACGGTATTCAGAACCTTGGCTGAAAGTGTTCATGACTGATATTAATTATTAAAACACGTCTTTGGCTGTCATTTCCTGCTTTTGATTTTTGCCTCGCTTTGTTTAAAAAAAGAAGAAGAAGAAGAAGAAGAAGAAGAAGAGAAATAGATTTGAAATTACTTGTGTTCCGCTAAGAGTTCTTAAAAAATAAGTATTTATTTATAATTGTCAAGCCTAAAAATAATGGAATTACTTAAATAATTTTTTTATGCAATATGGATCTTATTTGATAGATCTCATCGTAATTTTTTTTGTGTAATATGGATTTCCATTTTCCAGAGGAATATTCGGAAGACATAATTAAAATTGAAGCAAATGTGAGAGATTTATGCTTTGTTCGTCTTGATTTTTCTTGATCACGTTGTCTTCTTCTTCTTTTTTTTTTTATATTTATTTTCTTACCGTTTTCCTATTTCCTCTTATCTATTTATGATCATATTCAACCCCAAGAGATGGGTCCAATGGTCAAGGCCCGGAACTTAGAGGTACGTTCTCTCCTAGGCTCCATTCAATTGTCGGGAATGTTATATGGGAAATTGGTTCCTAGGAAAAGTGAAGTGACGTAGAGTAAAGGAAAATGAATTTTATTTTCCATTGTGTGTTCTCCTGACAACAAATTTTGCAGAAAAACAAGAATTTTTAAAGGTTTTATGCTCAAAAACCTCTTGATGTTATTGGGACCCAGCAAGTTGTTGGGTTCCCTATTCAGTGGAAGCCCAATATTTTGTTAGCTCAATGATAATTTTGTCTGGCCAAAAAGAGTCACGTATTTTTGTGGGCTAGTTTTTGGAATATTCTACACACTTTGGAGCACATGTTTGGCACATGATTTGTTGGGATCAGAAAAGCTTCTCCTGGAAGCTAATTTGTTTTCGTTTGTTTTGGGGAAAATCCATCAGAAAAGTTAGTAGCCTTTTTTTGATCCGAAAAAGTCAGTAGCCTAGAAGAAAAAGAAAGGCTGTGCACTGTGCGTTTGTGTTTGTGCACATCTTTTTTTGTTCAGCTTTGGTGCTCCCACTTTTCCGTCAGGTAGGCGTGAGCGAAAAATTCAATGGCATGTGTGGTATGAGCATGGGCGTGTTAGGATTTGTCGTTGTTCAACATATGAAAGGAGTGAATGCCTCGATCTGACTTCGTATGTAGTGCGACTGCGTGTGACCCAAAGGGTGAGGCCACAATGAGGTTTGTGGTTTGCCACAACGATAGTGGACTTAAAATTTTCCAACCGTGTAGAAAAAGAAGTAACGACGTAGAATAACTTTATTATGTCGTAATAATAAAGTTGGGGGTACAAGAGAGATGTAATAACTTTATTATGTCGTAATAATGAAGTTTTTGGGTACAAGAGAGATAGAAACCCGAATTACTTGAAGAAGTAATTGAGTAAATGTGAAAGACTTGAGATAATTGCTTCATTGGGAAGGCTTTGGTTTTAAGCATTAAGCTTGATTGATGTGTGAATCCTTTTTCCTTCTTGTAAACTTGTATTTATAGGTAAACACACACGATTCTGCATGCAAACGGATTTGTTGTCTTCCTCTTGCGATGACAAGTGACCCATGTATGCTCTTTCATGCGTGAGTGAATGGTTATTGGCAGTTACAAAAAAATAGAAGGCTTCCTCCAATTTCCCTTTTTTGTGGAAGCTAACAGATCATGGCCTATTTGTTTTAATCACATGGCCATTGATCAATAACTACCAATTAATAACTCCCGCCGCTAAAAGGAACATTTTGGATTGTCAACGGATTCCAATGGGCTATAGGCTTTCTCGATCTAAGACTTTAAATAATAAGGCCCAATAGGTTTTGAGACTTACTGTCAATTTAGACAAAAATTAACGGGGCCCACTTTACACCATCTCGACCCATTAATTTAAACCCAAACATCTTCATTTGTGGCCCAATTTAATTAAATGTTAATTAAATGGCCCTCTAGCGCTAGCCCAATATTTGATACCAAAAATAGGTGTAAATAATGGCCCCCCATGCCTTGATTCTTTACTTTTAGGATCAACGCATGTATATAAAAAGAAAAATGTTTTTGGCATCCAAACAAATCTTGAATCCTATTTTAGCATACCTTCTTTTATTTGCCTTGCCTATGAACTTAGTATGTGGAGACCCGAATAATTTTGATTTTTGAAATTAATTACTAAATGCCTAATTGAGAAAATATGGATTATTTGGTGATTAATTAGATTGTGGCTTGAATAGAAAGAGTTGAGAGTTGAGGGGGTGAATGTGTAGTTTAAAGATACTTAAAGATACTTGGGTATAAATATGGGTGTGTGAGAAGTAGGAGATAATTTCATCTCCCCCTTTTTTCTTTCTCTCATCCGGCCTCCCCCTCTCCCCACCGGCTCATTCTCTCTCTCCTCTCTTCTCACCCAAAACTCCACTCCATCTCCCAAAATCTCCAAGAAACAACCTCCCTCCGGCCTTGCAATCGCGTTCTTGAGCTCGGAGATCCTTGGGTTGAGTTTAAATCGAAGTTTCGGAGTTCAAAAAGCTAGGGCTCGTTCAAAAACGCTTGAATCTCGACCATTATTGCGAGGTAGGGACTTCTTTACTTCTTTTACATGTTTATGTGTTGATTTGGTGTAGAATCGTGCCCTTGATTGTCGAATTTTGGTTGTAGATCATGTCTGAAATTCTGCTGAAAGTTCTACCCGAAGCCCCGTGGTATCGATATTGATTAAGGGCCGTATCGATACAGTGAGCTTATCTTTTGGACAGTTGATAGCGTATCGATACGGATTAAGGGCATATCGATACAGTGAGCTTAACTCCAGTTTTGCACATTTTGCTTCTCCGTTGATTGTTTTGACCTCCAATCATTTCTAAACCCTTTTGGATACCTCCTAAAATATCTCAAGCTCGTCTAATTGACTTCCTATGATGGCTCGATGTATTCCTTGGTCCGTTGGACTTCCGTTAATAAGACTCGAATAAGATTCGACTTAGTTAAATGTTGTAATGTACTTTCTATAGATTGTTGGTATTGTGTGATCATTCATGGTGCATTTGTGATGACTTTGGCATAATGTAGGGTGTTCCATCTATGAATGGGTTCATGGGGGAGTCTTAGCTTGTATGTTATATGAGGAAATAGTTGATTTGGGGTTGAAGGTTGGTTTAGGAAGTCCCGTAACGCAAGTGGTGGTAATACGGAGACTTAAAGGGTTTCGTAACGCAAGTGGTGGTACTACGGTAACCCGAGTCGTTAGGGATCACCGTGACGCAAGTGGTGGTAACACGGTAATCCTTATTGTGTTATCCGGTAACGCAAGTGGTGGAAATACCGATGGTGGGAGTTTGGTTTAGCAAGTCGGGTTGGGATTATCAGAGGGGTTAGTATCATATGGTTTATGTATCCGATTTCAATAAGGGTTCATATGCGAATTGATTAGTTATCGTCTGTCGAACTGTATTTCTTTCTCCTCTCTTGCTTGCACCACTCATCATGTTTACATATAAATTTGGTAAAGATTTTCCTACTGGGCTAGTGTAACTCAACAAAATCCTTCTTTTCAGGTTCGAACGTTGGACAGTAGGCTGCATGCAACGGTGTGCTTGTACATGAAGGCTTTTGAAAACTAAACTTTATTTAGTTACTTATTCATCTTTGTAATAGATTTTCTTTTGGCCAAAGATGGTTTTGTAACTAATTAACTCTTGAATTATCTTTTGACTAAAGTTTGTAGTATTCTGAATGTGTTGTATCTGTATCTCAGTTGATTTGGGCCGAGGTGCCAATGTTGTATCTCTTTAAACAGGGGGACTTATTTGTAAATTAAACAGGTGGGGAATCATTTTGGGTAATATGTACGATTTGTGAGGTTCCCTTATTAGAAACGTAATATTTATTGATGTTGAAAATTGAGGTCGTGACATAGTAGGCCTTAGGCCCCGTTCTAAAAACGTTCTTAAAAAATAAGCAGCTTATTTCACATTTTCAAACTCAAAAATAAAGTAAATGAAAAATAATTTTTAAATTTTTTTTGCATCGTATTAAAGATCTCATCGAGATTTTTCAAACAAGATCCATATTGCATATTTTTATATTTCAATAAACCTATAATTATTGAGCTTGAAATTGACTTCTTAAAAAATAAGGGCTTTTTTTGAGTTTCGGAACGGAGCCTTAGGCATTTTTCATGTTCTCCTCATGTCTTTGACAAAATTTCTGAATTTAGACCTTGGAAGGAGTCTATCAGCTATCTTTTTGTTGGACAGGCCTTTTAAATGTCTCTCTTAGAGATAAATGCCTCATTCTGCATCCTTCAAGGCTTCTTAGAGTGATATGATGATGCTCGTGCCAATCTCAGAGGTGAATCTCAATGCTCCCACCTTCTATCAGGCCTCATATTGGAAGGACTGAACTTCCACTTTGAGTGCTCATAATAATGATTCAGTCCTATGGGAAATGTCTGAACTTCTGTTTGAATTGTTTATAATATTAGCTCAGGCCTAGACAAAGAACCCAAAGGGCCTTCATACCTATAGATAGGGCTTATGTCCATGCCTTATTGTAGAGAAACCACAAATCCATGAAAGGCCTAAAAAGGACTTGAAATATGTTAAAAGGCCTGAACTCTATCGTGGATTGCTTAATATATTAGTTCGGGCCTAATCAAAGAGCTCAAAGGGCCTTCGAACCTGTAGCAAAAGCCTGTGTACACCAATAGAGTCCTGCGTCCAAGCTTGGTTGTAGAGAAATCATAGAACGATGAAAAGGCCTGAGAATGACTGAAAATATATTTGAAAGTCTGAACCTCTACTTTGAACTTTTAAGCATGCTTAATGAAATAAAAAGGCCTCCACCTCTGTGGAAAATGCCTAGTAAAACTCTTATAGAGCCTATTCAAATACTAATAGGCCATGGCCGAACATTTCAGTGGTGCTTGTTCGGCCTATGATGGACTTTTCACTGACTACTTAGCCATTTTTACAACCACGATGTTTTTGTGTAAGCCAAGTGAATAACACTCACTTTTGACGTGCCCCACAAATCCAATGCAGGTGTAGTTCCACAACTTTAAGGCCCACAATTGGCCTATGCTTATAATACCTTTTGGCAGTTTGGACAATGCCAAAAAGGCCTTCATTAACCGGGGGAGGAGGGGGATCTCCGATTACAAATGAATCGAGATCAAGCCCTGGAGTGCCGTCGGTTTCCTCTTCTTCATTCAATTCCTCCTGTCCTAGAACGAGTGCAACGTGCAATTTAGTCCTGCCCATAGAGCTGATGGCAGATTCGGATACTTCCTGACTTGCATCAACGATCTGCTCACTGCTCAGGATTGAATCTGGATATGGTAACTCTTCAGACACTTGAGAAAGCTTCTGAGAAGAGAGACTAGGTTGATCTTGCATCAAAATAGGACTTTCTATATTCTGGCCTATCTCAGGTCTGAGATCTTGCTCCTTTTGCATTGAGACAGACCTATATTCTCGCTCCTTCAGGCATGGAAATAGCTTGACATCCAAAAGTTTTTGAAACACTCTTGAATGTTAGCTTTTGCGCTTAGATCTGAGACTGTTGCCTTGATTATTTTGATGTTTATCACCCAGACCTTGCCGTTGTTCAGGAACCCTCAAAGGACTGAGCTGAGAACTTTGCCCCCCGAGTTCAAGTCCTTGGCCTCTTTGCCCCCCCGAGTGTAGGATTTTTGGAAGCTAAGGGCCGAGAGAAACTTGGAGGTCTGATGTGTTTTGCTAGAAGCTTGTTTAGACACATTTAGGCCTAAAGTGCTAAATTGTGATATTCGTGGTGGAATAGGAGTTGACTCCTTATCTTGGAGATTAGCCCTTAATTTTTCAATAGCCTTGTTGGAGTCCTCAAGGGCTTTCTTAAAGTCCTCAATGGCCTTATTGGAGTTGATTGCTAATTCTTTAATCTTACGCAAAGATACATGCAAGAGATCTCTTCTGTGAGAGTTCTTCGTTGGATGCAACGGTATAGGGCTGAGTGCTCATATTTTCTTCAACTTGAACCCCAAAGGTCTGAGCAGAAGGATCATCAATCCCACCATTTTGGAATTCATACTACTCGGGCAGGTCTGAAGACATGATATGTGAATAGCCATGTGATTTGGCACTAAAGAGACAGTTTACCTCATGACGTAATTGGCGATCCTCATCTTCAAGCTTGTCAACTTCATCCTCAAGCCTTCGAATTGCATCGATGTAGGAGTTTTGTGTGTCGATATACCCATCCTCTAAATGATTGAGTCAAAGCCTCTCTATGTCGAGACGGTAAATTTCATCTTCAAGTTCGTCGACCTTATTATCGTGCTAACGAATTTCTTCATTAAGACACCGAATTTCAACATCCAATTCAACGTTTTGAATTGACAATTCGCATGATACCCCTTGAAACAATTAGGGTCCCACTGGGCGTACCAAAAGATGTTCCCCACTTTTCCACCAGGTAAGCGTGAGCGAAAAATCCAATGGCATGTGCGATATGAGCGCGGGCGTGCCAGGACTTGTCGTCGTCCAACATATGAAAGGCGTGGCCGCCTCGATCTAACTTCGTATGTAGTGTGACTGCATATGACCCAAAGGGTGATGACACAATGAGGTTTGTGTTTGCCACAACGATAGTGGACTTAAAATTTTTTGTCACGACCTCGATTTTCAACATAAATAAATATTACATTTTAATAAAAGAGCCTCGCATAACGTAAATAATACCCAAAAGAGTTTCCCAGCAGTTACATTTACAAACAAGTCCCCATAGTTACAAAAAAAAATACAACATTGGCACCACGGCCCAAATCAACTGTGATACAGATACAACACGGTCAGAATACTACAAACTTTAATCAAAAGATAATTCAAGAGTTAATTAGTTACAAAACCATCTTTGGCCAAAAGAAAATCTATTACAAAGATGAATAAGTAACTAAATAAAATTTAGTTTCCTAAAAGTCTTCATGTACAAGCACACCGCCGCATGCAGCCTACTGTCCAACAGTCGAACCTGAAAAGAAGGATTTTGTTGAGCTACACTAGCCCAATAGGAAAATCTTTACCAAACTTATATGTAAACATGATGACAAGTGCAAACAAGAGAGGAGAAATAATTACAGTTCGACAGACAACAACCAATCAATTCGCATATGAACCCTTATTGAAATCGGATACATAAACCATAAGATACTAATCCCCCAACTAATCCCAGCTCGACTCGCTTACCCAAACTTCACAATCGGTATTTCCACCACTTGCGTTACCGTATAACACTATAAGGATTACCGTGTTACCACCACTTGCGTCACGGTGATCCCTAACGACTCGGGTTACCGTATTACCACCACTTGCGTTACGAAACCCTTTAAGTCTCCGTATTACCACCACTTGCGTTACGGGACTTCCTAAACCAAACTTCAACCCAAAATCAACTATTTCTCACACAACATGCGAACTAGGACTCCCCTATGAACACTTTCTTAGATAGAACATCCTACGCTATACCAACGTCATCCCACAAGCACCACAAACGATCACAAATACCAACAATCTATAATATGCACATAAACAACGTTTAATTAAGTCAAATCTTATCCGATTCTTGCTAATGGAATACCAACAAACCAAGGAACGCATCAAACTATCGTAAGAAGTCAAATAGACATGCTTGAGATAGATTAGGAGGTGTCCAAAAGGGTTTAGAAGTGATTGGAGGTCAAAACAATCAACGAAGAAGCAAAAGGTGCAAAACTGGAGTTAAGCTCACTGTATCGATACGCGCTTAATCCGTATCGATACGCTATCAACTGTCCAAAAGATAAGCTCACTGTATCGATACGGCCCTTAATCCGTATCGATACCACGAGGCTTCGGGTAGAATTTTCAGCAGATTTTCAGACTTGCTCTACAACCAAAATTCGACAATCAAGGGCACGATTCTACACCAAATCAACACATAAACATGTAAAAGAGGTAAAAAAGTCCCTACCTCGCAATAATGGTCGAGATTCAAGCGTTTTTGAACGAGCCCTAGCTTTTTGAACTCCGAAACTTCGATTTAAACTCAACCTAAGGATCTCCGAGCTCAAGAACGCGATTGCAAGGCCGGAGGGAGGTTGTTTCTTGAAGATTTTGGGAGATGGAGTGGAGTTTTGGGTGAGAAGAAAGGAGAGAGAGAGATAGCCGGTGGAGAGAGGGAGAGGACGGATGAGAGAGAGTGAGATGGGGGAATATGATCTCCTACACACCACACACTCCCCTTTTATACCCCTAAATCTATTTATCACACTCACACTCCCTCAAGTCTCAATTCTTTCACTTCAATCCTCAATTCCATTTACCACAAATAATCCACATTTCTCAATCATGCATTTAATAAACATTTCAATAATTAAAATTTTACGGGTCTCTACATTTTTCAACCGTGTAGAAAAAGAAGTAACGACGTAGAATAACTTTATTACGTCGTAATAATAAAGTTAGGGGTACAAGAGAGATGGAATAACTTTATTATGTCGTAATAATAAAGTTTGGGGTACAAGAGAGATAAAAATCCGAATTACTTGAAGAAGTAATTGAGTGAATGTGAGAGAAGTGTGATAATTGTTTTACTGGAAATGCTTTGGTTTTAATCGTTGAACTTCATTGGTGGGTGAATCATTTTTTCTTTTTGTAAACTTGTATTTATAGGCAAACACCCACGATTCTGCATGCAAACGGATTTGTTGTCTTCCTCTTGCGATGACAAGTGACCCATGTATGCTCTTTCATGCGTGAGTGGGTGGTTATTGGCAGTTACAAAAAAATAGAAGGCTTCCTCCATTTCCCTTTTTCGTGGAAACTAGCAGATCATGGCCTATCCAAGGGGGTGTTCGGACAAATAAGCCAAAGTGGCTTATTTTTTGTCCTTATTCAAAAAAATTTCGTATCACGTGGCTTATTGTCAATTTTTTGGGGATTATTGCATCCTCATGACGAGAGGAATCTAAAAAATAAAAACTTTTGATGGAAATCCAATTTTTTTTGAATAAAGACGAAACAAGTGGCTTATTGGCTTATTTTCGTTTTTTTGTGGGTTTGTTTGGCTTATTTTTGGAGGGAAAGCCAGTGGCTTTTTTAGGAGAACAACCCCTTAATCACATGGTCATTGATCAATAACCACCAATTAATAACTCCCGCCACTAAAAGGAACATTTTGGATTGTCAACGGATTCTCATGGGCTATGGGGTTTCTCGATTTAAGACTTTAAATAATAAGGCCCAATAGGATTTGAGACCCATTGTCACTTTAGACAAAAATTAATCGGGCCCGCTCTACCCCATCTTGGCCCGTTAATTAAAACCCAAACATCTCCATTCGTGGTCCAATTTAATTAAATGTTAATTAAATGGCTCTCCAGCGTTAGCCCAAAATTTGGTGCAAAAAACGGGTGTAAACATTTGGTCTCCTAATCTGAGCATCTCGTCCGTCAACATTTGCAGCTATTTTGTGCTCCGTTTTCAGCTCTCCATTTCCAGCAACTATTGGAGGATTTTGTTCATTTATTTGGTGAGGTATTTCCTCTTTGTATTTGGAGTTTGTTGGATACATCTTAGGGTATTTGTGAGATAACCCATTTGTCAGAACATTTGTTGATAGTGGAATCGGACTTCGGTCCTGTGGACGTACCTCACACTTTGGGGGAACGACGTAAAAATTTCTTGTGTTCGTTTGGTTTGTGTTTTGCGCATTTGGATTACGTTTGCTGCTGTTTTATTATTTCTTTCGTGATTTACTTGTGGGAAATTCCGCATATTTTTTCCAACACAAGTAGGGCTGTAAGCGAGCTGACCCGAGCTTTGTCGAGCTCGAACTTGACTTGTTTACAAAAACAAGCCAAAAACTGGAGCTCGAGTTGAGCTTAGTCATTTACTAAATGAACCTCTTTAATTGAGCCGAGCCACCTTTAACGAGCCTAGCGTAAATGAGTTCATGAGCTACTCGGTTCGTTTACAACCCTACTGGCAAGTGGTTGGTAGGATTAGTATTCTAAAATTAATTAAGTTGCGCGTAAGCACACCTGAATACATAGATATCAAAAAAAAAATATGATCATATTCTCGCATCTTTCATGGTAGAAGGCAGCTTCTAATCACGGGGCAAGGTCTTGTCCAATTTACCTTGCAACCAGTTCGATTCAGTTTAGATCCTTTGTGGGCCCTTTTCGGGCTACAACAATAATCGGAACCGTTCACTCTTTAGAGCTCGTCGAGAATATTGACCACGCCAAAAATCACATTGATCGGATATAGTTTAGTATGATTTCAAATGTATTTATCTTCAGATAATTATGTCAAATGGGTTGCAATCTAGTATTGCATTTTTTTTTTTATAATTGTGTCAAATGGGTTGCAATCCAGTGTTGTACTTTTTTTTTTCAAACTTAATACATTTCGAAATCATATTAAATGTGATTTTTGACATGGGCAATGTTCTCGATGAGCTTTAAAGAATAAACGATTCCGATCATTAATGTGGGCCTGTAAAGGATCCACGAAGAATCCAAACTGAACCGAATTGGTAGCAAGGTAAATTGGACAGGACCTTGCCCCTCAAAAGGATCTTGCCCCTCAAATCACTTAGACCAAACCATCTGTACCGTGGTTAACAATTTGACATCCTTCAAATATTATACCATACGCCTCATCAATTTTAGCAGTTGTATCACCTTCACACTAGTTTAGTACTGTATATATAGAATTGCTGCAACTTGCTTGATGGGTTTTTTTTTTTGTTTTTTTCTTTTTTCCGGTACTTCGGAATAGTACTTGATGGTTTCTGTCATCACATGATAAATAATTATTAGTTTCATTTCATTTATATAAAAAAAAAATATACTCCAATCAATAACCCTTTGTTTTATGTTAATTCTTCGTGGGGGTTGGGCTGGGATCAAGGCGAAGGATTTAGGGGTTTGTTTTCCTCCTAAGGTCTCTTGTATTCGAAATCTCACATGTGCTATATATCAACTCCTTTCGGGGTCAGTCCATTTGAAACTATGTCTTGGCTTTAATTGGTTTCCTCGCTAGTAAACGGTGCCGCTAGGGATTGATTAACTGAGATGGACGTAATTGATCCGAACACCTTGACTTGTGACTCAAGTGGATCTTTTTTGCTTTGGGAGTTGCTCATCTTTTATGCTTGTTGTACTTCTCTATCTAGCTTTCAGTTTATGTATCTTTTGTCTTTGGGGCTGTATTTATTATTTATGACTTTTGTAATGTCTTTATCTATCTATAAAGTTCTTTTTTATGCCAAAAAACAAACAAACAAACAAACAAACAAACACCCATGTAGTGCAATTAATAGGCTTTGATTCGAACCGTAGTTGAATTGAAGAGGGGGATTTCTCGCCGCTGTGCACCAGGTGGTGCCGTGGTGACGGCCTATCCTTACGGACGGTAGCTATGACTCTAACCGGACATTCCACGACGGGTCGAGAGCCCCTATGGTCATGCCCAGAGAAGAGTTGCTACGTTGGTGCCCTCCCACCCTTTTTTATTATATAAATAAAAACAAAAAACAAACACCCATGTTACGTGCGGAAGATAGATAAGGTTTGGGGTTTGGAGAAAATATTTTACTACTACGCGGTCTGATCTACGTGTTATCGTACGAAATCAAACAAACCAATGGAGGGATTTGGTGGTCCATCAGAGATTTGGTGGTCCACGAGATCAGGGAGAGCGTAGGTGAAGAAAACTGGGCGAAATCCAAACCAATGGAATTTGTTTGCGTCACAGATATGGTCTTCCCCCCACTCATCAACCCATAGGGAATAGGGAATGACTTCGGTGTCCCCGGTCATTTTGGGGACACCGTAAATTTTGGCATAATAAAATCATTATAAGCATAACCAAATTCATTACAAGTATAACCAAAACCATTATAAGCATAACCAAAACCATAACAATGCATAACTTGGTTGGTTATGCCTTTGTTGATTTTTGGTTATGCCTTGATTGATTTTTGGTTATGCCTTGGTTATGCCATGTTATGGTTCTATTATATTTGTAATGATTTTTGTTATGCTTGTAAGGGTTCTATTATGTCAAAAATTACGGTGTCCCCAAAATGACCGGGGACACCATAGGGAATGACTTCGATGTCCCAGGTCATTTTGGGGACATCGTAACTTTTGGCATAACAAAACCATTATAAGTATAACTAAATTCATTACAAGCATAACCAAAACCATTATAAGCATAACCAAAATCATAACAAGCCATAACTTGGTTGGTTATGCCTTGATTGATTTTTGGTTATGCCTTGATTGCTATTCAATGTAGGGACTTCCCCCCCACTCATCAACCCATAGGGAATGGGGAATGACTTCAGTGTCCCCGGTCATTTTGGGGACACCGTAACTTTTGACATAACAAAATCATTATGAGTATAATCAATACCCATTATAAGCATAACAAAATCATAGCATGGCATAACATGTTTGTTATGTCTTGGTTGAGTTTGATTATACTTTGGTTGGTTTTTTGAATATTTCTTGGTTATGTCTTATTTGGGTTTTGTTGTGTTTGTAATAATTTTAGTTATACTCATAATGGTGAAGTTATGCTAAAAATTACGGTATTTCAAAAATATTCGGGGACACCATAGCATCATTCTTAATTAATTATAACACTCATTTTGGTTGCTATTTCAATTAGCACCAGACAAATTAGATTCCTGGTTCTGTCCTTAAGTGTGTGTACACACACTCTATTTTTGTACTTTTCTTTTTATTTATTTTCAAACTTCTACGTATTTATATACAATCATTTTGGTTCCTATTTCAATTAGTCTAGGATAGATTAGATTCTTGGTTCCGCCTTGAGTGTGTATATACACACTCGACCATTGTTATTTGTTTAAAGTTTAATTTTCAAATTTGACTCACGAAAATTTGTTTTATTGCCGAAAGTTTTTTTTTTTTTTTCATATTGCCGAAAGTATTTGATATAGTAAGTTTTTGACTTGCCCCAACTAGTCCATTCAAATTATAAAAGCAAGGAAAAATTACTCATAAGACACTTTACTTTGTACTCTGTAAATTGTGAAACAACGACAGCTCCAGCAATATTATCTAACAGTGACAATATTTGTTCTATCAAAAAAATCGAACTACACATGCATGTTTATCATCCATATATGTGTGTGTGTGTGTGTGTGTATATTTAATAGGAAGACAAACCTCAAGAAAAAAACTCTCAGATTCTGGATAAATAGAAAACTCTTGTATTTCAAGTTCCAACTGTATTGTTTTTCACACAAAAAATGTACACGAAATTTCATTTTATTCCCGCGGAGTTTCTTAAAACAAAAATATGAGATGTTGCATTGTAGTTCCATTATAAACACTATTGACCACATTCGAAGAATTTGGAAACAAAAATGCTAGGTATACTACACATTTGCACTACATTCACATAGGGGCCATCCCGAGTTCCAAAAAAAAAAATGCTCATAAATTCTAAAATATTTTTTTTACGGGGCCCTAGAAAAAAAATCAGTTCAATCCAATATCGGTAAGCATTTTTTCTGAATTCGTAGGGGTGAAATTGCTCGGTTTCGTCCTACGAATTCAGAATAAATATGTACTTACCGATATCGGATTGAACTGATTTTTCACAAAACCCCCTAAGAAAATAATTGAAAAATTATGGTCTTTTTTCTGTTATTTTGTGGAACCTAAGATGAACCTCACATGAATGTAATGTAAATGTGTAAGGTACATAGCACTAAAAACTCTAATACGTAAACCAGAGAGGAGTTTATCATTGTGTACGTATGCAAGTGTACACGTCAAATACTAAAGTGACTTGGATAAAAATAAATAATAAGTGGGGGTAATTTATGTACCCCTCCCTCCCTCCCGCCCGCCCGCCCACCTAGCATTGCCTTCGGATTGAAGTCTGATCGAGAGAGAGATAGGGTGCATCTCACTTTGAGCAAAAAAGAGACTGACAAGGGAGAATGTCCTAAATAAACCAATCGAAAATCAACACGTTTGAGGTTTGCACGTTTCAATGATGTTTAGGTGACACTGTATTTTTGCCTTCAAGTCTATATAACAGTAATTTTATTAGATGGATGGATGTATGTATGCAAGCAAAGTGGTGCTAGTTGCAAGCAAAAATAAGTCATGGAGGCGAACCCAGTGGAGAAAGTGGCCGGAGCCAAGGACGGAGGAGGATCGACTGAGGCGGTGAACGCACTTGCTGAGGCGGCTCGGACCAAGCTCGCAATAAAGCTGGCTGCCGAGAGCTTGGTTCCACCCAGGAGGAAGCTGGTCAAGAAAATGATGTGGGATTACATGGCTGAGGCCGTTGTTTCTGCTGCTGCTGCTGCTTCCACTTTCTTCCGAAAGAAGAAAATATCCCCTGCCAAAATTGCCCCTGGAAATGCTAGTAATTCCTCCTGTTAACTCTTATGTTTAGAGTCTTTAGACCCTGAATTTCCATTTCCAGAGGAAAATTAAAAAACTAAATAAATAAAGAAGAGGAGAGATTTGCTGTTGTCTGTTTGTTTGTTTTTATGTTTTCATCTTAGCAATGAAACTATGATCCTTATCATTGTTATTTCTGATGCCTTTTTTTTTTTTTTTTTTTTGCTGTCGTGGTTGGTTGTCTATGAATTAAAAGATCCCTCTTCTCCGATATTGCAAACGTAGATCTAGCTGCTATTTCTGCCTTTTAGTATGGTTTTCTCTGTTTCTTTGTTTTTTTTTGGGTAAGTAAATTTCATTAAGAAACACTAACCGAAAAAACATGGGCCAAGGAGGGTATGATCTTGAGAGCCCTACAAACACCAAGGAGGAAAAAAGAAAACGAAGGGAATGATCAAAGCCCAACCCCTCCATTTGAGAAAAAAAATTTCAATGCAACATTTTTTTGTAGTGTCCTTTCACGTAATGTGAGCCCCATATATATGTGAACTCCATATCGAGAAGGGGTTATAAATAACTGTTGCGTCGAAAATATTTCTACGTCTGCTGCTGTAGAGACAAATCAAATCAAAAAAATGAAGGGAATTAAGGCTCTGTTTTTTCTTGTTCTTGTTTTGGTCTGTTCTTCGCCCCTCTGTTTTTTGGGGTGTTCTATCTTCTTGTTTTTTGGGGTTCGAACTTCCTCGTTTCCGGCCCGTTTCATTGGCCATTTTAGTCTAAGCTAGGTTTAGGTACTCATTGGTATAAGCTAGGTTTTAGTAATATTTCGGGTCCATCGATTTAAAAGTATTACCGTGTAAAGTCCTTAATTATACGAAAATGCCCTGTCTTCTGAGTTCTCTTGCGTGAGCTCTCTTCTTGGCCTCCTCCATTTCTCTCTCTTCTGTTTGGCGCCATCGTTGGTTATATGGAACATCTCCTGGATAAATGATTTTTAATGACTCACGAGTTCATGAGAGAAGAGAGACAGAGGAGTGTCTTCCTTTCCCATTACTTCCTTGCCCACCAGTTCATGTGCTCAGCTACTGTAGTACTACTTCCTTTCTCCCATAATAGTATTAGGGGGTGTTCCCCTTTATCAAAAAAAAAAAGAACTTTTTAGAAAAAGAAGGTAATTTCAAACTCATAAATCATGCATTTACGTAAATAATTTTTCTATCAATATGGATCTTGTTTGATAGATCTCATTGGGATCTTTTAAACGGTGCAAAAAAAATTGAAAAACCATTTTTCATTTTCGTTATATTTGAGTTTGAAATTACCTTCTTTTTCCAAAAAGTACTTTTTGGAAAAAGGGGAACACCCCCTTATTAGGCTCTGTTCCGATTTTTTAGAAAATGAAATTTTTTAAAAAAAATGTAATTTCAAGTTTAAAAATTATGTACTTATACAAATAATTTTTCTGCCAATATGAATATTGTTTGATAGATTTCATTGAGATTTTTTAAACGGTGCAAAAAAAATTAAAAATTTATTTTTATTTTTATTATATTTAAGTTAAAATTATCATCTTTTTTAAAAAAGAAAATTTAAAAAGAAAGAGAAACGGAATCTTAGTATTATAGTGGTTGGGCCCCACAGTTGAATATGTGGCAGTTCAAATTTATGATTACTACTTCTCCTAGGCTAAGCTACTGTCAATGTGTAATTCTACCACGTGAGACAGGGGTCGTTGAATGTGGCCAGTTTTTAACAAAATCACTTGCCTTTTTGAACTCTTTTTTTTTTTTTTCCCCTTTTTTTTTTCTCTTTTCATTTCTTAGTTTTACATTAAATTTTAGGATTATGATTTTGGCACTCCAAAAATTAATGAAGAGGCTCTAAAACTGAATTGTATTGATACACAAAACGACGTCATTTTGGAGCTTCTCTATCAACTTTTAGAGTGTTAAAATCAATTTCCTAAATTTTGATGAATTATTGATTTGTGTCAAGGAGATGAATTAAAAAAAATAAAAAATTATGACTTCCATTTATTTTTAAAAAAAAATATCCACGAAATAGCCCAAAAAATATCTTTTGGACTTTTCTTTTTCGGATTTTTTCTTGGATTATTTGAGAAGAGAATAGATTGGCACAAATAACATTATGTATTTTTTTGAGTATTATTGTTAAATTTGTTTATCTACACTCATTTACTTATTACAATGGAGATGTTCTTAGGTTGGCATGCAAACTCGCTCCCCCTCTGTTTTCTACGTCGTTCACTTCCCTCCATTTACGTTTTTTTTGGGCAAAGATCGATTCCTTCTCTTAATTTTGGGCAAAAATCGGTGACTTTCTTTTCTCCTGTTATGAATTTTTTTTGGGAAAAAAAATAGAAACGGAAAAAAAGAGTGAAATACCTTAATTCGGCGACGATGGGTTAAATTGTAGATGACCGAGAGATACGAGTTTCACTTTCTGAGGGAAATAAAGAGAAATAATTTGTGGGTGAAGTGAAGAAGATATAGAGTAGCGAAGAAGAGAAAAAGAAAATATCAATTGAAACACGCATGTATACAAATTTTAGAATTGGTTAACTTATGTCGTGTCGGGTCCATAAATTTTGATTATTGAAAAAAGTTGCTAGTTTTGGTTATTCAAAGCCCAAAATTTGATTATTTCTAATAATATTGCTAAATTGGATTATACTATTGTGAGTCATCTTTTACACTAACATTGTTAACTTTAAAAACAATTGACTTTTAATTATACCACTGTGGATAGCGATGTTGATTTCTGAATTATTTCTTTTCCATATCATGGCATGTTGATTACCATGTTAACGAGGTTCTTTTATTCCATCCAAGTTAATTAGAGTAACATTTATGTGTAGTTCCTATTCTTTTCTTCTTCTTTTTTATTCGAAGGACACAGTCTTCAGTTGTCAAGTCTAT
>BPLS01024589.1:76858-91365 GCA_019656275.1 Rhododendron kiyosumense | reverse complement strand
CGATCGGGCCGTCCATTTTTCTGGCAATCGAATTCTTTCTCGATGAAAGGACACGTGGTGGAATTGTAGAGAGGGTACGATGGGTCCCTCACCCAACTCCCCTGGAACAAGTCACATTCCCCTAAACACTTGTGCACATTTGCTAGCTCAATAGCGATAATACTGAGCAGCAGCACAGCCAAATTGCAACGAACCCACAAACCCATTTAGAGAGAGAGAGAGAGAGAGAGAGAGAGAGAGAGAGAGAGAGAAGGTTCTTCAAATAAAATTCCTCTCCTTACATATATATATGAGAGAGAGAGAGAGAGAGAGAGAGAGAGAGAGATGGGTAAGAGATTAATTGGCCGTGTGAACTGTTACGTTTGTAGTAACACAAAGGAAAACTGTTGGGTTGTGAAATCTTGTAGCAGGGTTTATATTGGAGAGATTATGGAGTTTGCAAATTGGATGGGCGTGTGCAATAGGAGACACCGGGACGATATAGGTATGTAGTGTGCAATCCGAGCCGTTCATCTCTAGCAAATTGTGCACTACAAGGTCCCCCGGCCCTAGTTCCATGCAGTAGAGTCTCCTAGCCCCAATTCCATGCAGTAGGTGGGACCGATCCTAGTAAAGAGTCCGTTGGATGCATAGAATACATTGTAGTAGGTGTTTTCAGAACATTTATGGGGAAATTAAATAAAAATTTAAAAAAATTTGCTTGTCCAAAAAAAAATTAAATTAAATTAAATGGAGTAATACTTACGACAGAAAATTAAGTTCAAGGTGCATTTATTAGTATGTATATAGCCTTATTTTTAGGATGCAGCTATTCGCATCCCTTTATTTTCTCCCATAGCCCACTATATTTCGGTAAATGGTTGTTGAAAATCATAAATAACATTTCGGTAAATAGCTGTTGAAAACAATATTATATTTTGACAACTACATGAAAATATGTTCAACTTTCGGTAAACAACTGCCGAACATGCATTTTTGGTTAATAGCTGTTGAAAAAATATTATATTTCGGTAATTGGATGCTGAAAATGTATCTCAATTTCGGTAACTAACTGTCGAGTATAATTGAAAGTTTTTAGTGGGCTATGGGAGAAAATGAAGGGCTGCGAATAGCCGCGCCATATTTTTATTGCTACATCAAATAGTTTTACCTCCAACTATCATAAATGACGAATGTACATTGCGAAAGAATATGAAAATAAAGTGTCCCCATCAAGAGTGCCAACACGATGGTCGAAATTGCTCCTTAGCCTCGTAGAAAAGAACATCAGAGCAAAAAATCAAAATTTTCGTCCCTTTTTGAAATTCTTTCTACAGGGGCCATCTAGAGGGGCCAACAACAAAACGAAAAACTCTAACCACAAAGGCTCAGGATGAGCATACAATGGCCTCTTGTCTGGGGATACCCGACAAAAATGGCATAACCCAAACACAAATGGCATAACACTTTTTAAAAATGGCATAACACATTGCGTCATTTTTCAAAAATGACATAACAACTCACACAAATGGGTATAACACTACGGTGTCCCCCTGATAAGGTTACTATTCATTTGTTACGGTGTCTTCCCAAATAGCAACTCATACAAATGGGCATAACCGTTCTCATATAGAGCCATAACGGGGGGACACCGTAAGAGGAGACAAAGGGGGATACCCAAGTCATTTCCAAGTCTAGAAATCTGCAACTTGAAAGTTGTACCTGTCAATATAAGTCTATAATAATAGTTATGATCTCTGTCATATCCATGATGTAAATACAGTACATATTATTACATGCTCAACTCTAAAAGGACCAAGAAAGTGTAACAAAGAATTTGCAATTTCGGTTCATTTAAGCTCAATCACTAATGCAAGAGAAAAAACTTGTGCAATTTTGCAGAACCATTGTGCATTCATGTTTTTCGCTTTGAGTTTACAATTTGATCGCGCGGTTTTTGGCTTTTTGAGCGATATCATTAAAGCATTAAGCACATTGCTACACAAGTATTTGTGCAATTTTGCAGAAGCATTGTGCATTCAGAAGCTGTAATGATATCCCCAAAAAAAGCTTAAAACCGATCCATTAAATTGTAAAAGGAAAACGAAAACATGAAGACCAATAATGTCAATATCCGGTACTTATCTAATATACTGGTTTTCCAAAACTTTGGAGTCCCAGTTGAGGGGGTAGAGATCACCAGCAGACGCAGAAGAAGCAGTGTAGGGGTAGAGATCACCAGCAGACGCAGAAGAAGCAGTGTAGGGTCCGTCAGCCGACACAATCTGAATTTGGCCTTCACTTGTATCAGTCTCAAGGCTTTTTTGAAGCTCAATCATCATTCCCTTCAATTTCATCTGCTCATTGGAGGCATCCGGATCTGGAATTGATGACGTCTCGGGTACGGTTCTGCCTTCAAGCATGCTGACAACTGAAGACATTGCAGGCCTAACTGCTGGTGACACGTTGGCGCACAGAAGAGCTACATTTATCATCACTGTGACCTCTGTTTTGTTGAAGTCTGAACCCAACTTAGGATCCACCAGCTCCATCAAATCCCCTTTCTGCTTCAAGACAAGTGCCTACGGTGAAATGCTCGTTACATTAGAACTCGAGTCTCAGATATGCATGGGTTTTGATTTGAAGAACATTTGTTTTAATGGAGATCAAATACATGATAGAGGTGACTCTCAATAAAAAGAACGTAGACATTATTGCTGCTCAGCACAGACAGTATGTGCCTTATCTCTTTCCTTTTTCAATTTTTTGTTTCCTTGACACAACTCAGACGCTTGTGTTGTGTGTCTAGACGCAAAATGTTGTTGATTGTATATCTGTACACTCGTTAATGAGTTCAAAATAGTTGTGGTTAGGTGATGAGGTTAGCAAGTTTGTCTTGTTTACTGCATTGTGATGTTAACGAGTTAATCTAGTGTCTCGAATCATGTAGCATAACCTTTTTCTTTTTATATTTAATGAGTACCTGTTTTACTACTTTTGGTGGCTTATGCATGTTCGATTTTTTATATACCTAATACAAGTACAGAAACAAATGTGTAATGTGTTGCAATATTTCCATTCGTGTCTGAATCTCTTCCTTCTTCCTTTTTTTTTTTTTTTTGTTGAGAAATACCCTTGGCTTCTGGCCATGTCGGCTTCATGTCAATGTGCTCCCTACCTGCATGTATATGTCCCATGTCCGGCTACATGCCTCTAAGCATCAGTACTATAATTTTTTTGCTCACATGCCCACTTGTTTAAGAAGGTTTCAAGTTATGTGATTTGATAAGAGGTATATAGCCTTTCTCTCAAAGCAGAGCAGCAAAATTTGTAAAGTACATCATGTTCCACCCATTTTGATATTTGTATCAATCTAAAGATAGAATCCAAATCTGTATCATAATGGTTGATATATCATTTATCGACAAAAGATGTTGTAACCAAAAATGCGAGATTAGAAACAGAGTATACAACATACCCAATCAAGAAGATATAAACAGTACTCCTTTGTCCTGTAACTAGTGTTGCTTCTCCCACTGACAATCTCCAATGCAACTATTCCGAAGCTATAAACGTCTGCTTTGTCAGTCAAGTGACCACGCATTGCATACTCGGGTGCCATATATCCGCTGCATGTAAACAATTGTCACATACGAGTTTCCTATTATTGAATTGAATAGTGTACATTGTTGCGTGTATTTCCTACCAGCTTAAGCTTTTTGGGCAATTGGTAACTTAAAGATGGTCTCACAGCTCCAGTACGGATATTTTGCTTCTCCACGTGCAAGACAGGGTTGCACGTGAGGGAGGCTGTGAGAATTGCTTGATATACATTGTTGATCCCATTTCCTAATAGCTAACTTAACAGCTATATGCATGATACATGGTCCAGTAATGCTATTTAAAGGGAACAACATCATAAAACCACAGCTTTATCTCATAAGAGGTTAACTGCGTTTATGGTCAATGCACCTACGAACTATTATAACTAAAAAGGGCTACCTAGTGTACGACGCTCCTACTACTGTAAGGTTTAGGGAAGGGTTGGATGTACAGAACCTTTCTTGCAAGTGGAGAGGCTATTTCCGGGACTCGGATATGAACTATTATAATTGGAAAAAGAGAGAGAGAAAATCCACTGGCTAACAAAAACTAAAAAGTATGAAAACAAGGGTAAAAACATAACAACAACAATATAGCATGGACTAAATGAAGCATGGGGACTCACTAGGTTCCAGCAATTCTGGTGCTGATGTGGGTATCATCCTCTTCATCAAGTTTGGCTAGACCAAAATCAGAAATCTTCGGATTAAGATTTTTATCAAGCAGCACATTAGTGGCCTTGATATCTCTGTGGACAATCTTAAGTCTTGATTCTTCGTGGAGATAAGCCAAACCTCTAGCTATGCCAATGCAGATCTTGTACCTTGTTGGCCAATCCAATTGCAACTGGCATTCTTCAGGGCCTTTAAATTACCAAATGAATAGGCATATAAAGATATGAGTCAGCTAAAAGCGGAAAATTTAGGGGTAATTTACATTCCAACTTTTTAAGAGGCCTTAAAAGTTGGAAGCCCTGAAATGAACTGACAAAAGGTTATGGAACGAGTATTACATTCTAAATATGTACGATCATGGATGCTATAATATTGAAAGCAGTTGAATAAAGATTTAGAGTATACCAAACAAAGCACGTGCAAGACTATTGTTCTCCATGTATTCATATACCAGCAACAATTGATTTCCCTCGATACAACAGCCATACAGCTTTACAAGATGAGGGTGTTGCAGAGCAGAAATCATCCCTATTTCATTCACAAACTCTCGATTTCCTTGCTTTGATTTGGAAGAAAGCTGCTTTACGGCAATTACAGTGCCATCTGATAGAAGTCCCTACGGTTCGGGGTTTTTCACATTAGACAGGATGCGTTACGATACTTAATTAGATGTGATGATGAAGCACAGGAGAATAATTTGTGAATACGTCCTGTAGGATACCTTGTATACTGAACCAAAACCACCTTCTCCGATCTTATTAGCCTCATCAAAATTATTTGTGGCAGCTTTGATTTGTCTCAAGGTAAATGAACCAGTCTGCAGGTCTAGACCCTTCAGATCTGTAAAACAAGCCAAGTAAGTTAAGTAGAATTCATATTGGAAAAAATGACAAGCCATAATCCTAATATTCGAGCGCTAGTGAAGTGCTGAATGTTTTTGATATCTGAACAATGCTTTGAACATGAATTATCTTTAAACAAGTTGAGATGTGTGAAGACATCATTGTAAGATTACATAGTGGTCAAGGGACGAGATTTGAATAAAAATCGAGAAATATCAGATAAGTCAGAAAGATGATAATGGACATGGTAAGAAAATAGCTACGTAAAACAATTTTACTGTATGAAATACCATGTTCCCTTCTATCTTTGCGGATTAGAAATCCTTTCCACCAAAGAATACCAAGAAGCAGGATGATAACAGAGGCTACTGCAGCAACGATACCAACCACTTCGCCTGCAGATATTCCTTTTGGTGGCGGTCTATAACCTACATGGAGGAGGGAAAAAATGAAGACAAATGAGATAATATAAGAGGTTTTGACTTTGCACAATGGCAATCGCTATTTGCAGCAAAAAAATTGAGGTAGTAAGGCTTTCAGATGTCTCCCTTCAACCTCTCACAAAACCTATAGGTGCAGGAGCTTTGTGCATTGGGATGACCGATAATATGATATTTTTTTTTTTTGCTCGGCAATAATATGATATTTTTAAGGTGATAAACAATTTAATGAGCACAAATTTACTACTACCGATAATTAATTTAACTTCAAGAGAAATGAGTAACTTCACACATGCACCCTTAACATGTTTCTATCCATTTCGAAAGACGTATTAAACCTTTTGGCGAGCAATCTATAACACAAAGTTGCGTTTATTCTGTCGTAATGTATACATCCATAGGCAGGAGTGTCTCATCAATTTAATCATATGTGTGTCTGCTAATGAGATGCCTTGAAAGTTGAAACTAAGGTACCCAAATTAACACCTAATTTTGAGTTGTTTGGTTAACCATTCCAATGAAACAGTATCAGCCAAAGGATAAAAACATATCCATTTGTCGAACGAATGTGAAAAGATATCTTTTTGTGTCATGGTTAGTTATCTACTTCTACAGCCTAGCTATGAAAATGAGATCAACAATTAAAAAAAAAAAAAAAAAAAACTTTCCATTACGTTCATGGAAATTCATAGTGAAACATGAGTAATTACCAATTGCTGACAATTTTACCCTTGACTAGAGTTCATAACATCCCAAAGTTTTGGAAAGAAGAGAGCAAAAAAGTCAAGGGAACATTTAATACGATATTATGAATAATTCAACATGATTCCCCATAAGTCCGCCATGAAAAAAGACTTACTTTCCTTAATTCATCTCCTTAATGTCAACAACCGAGTAGCACATCTAAAAATTGAGAATACATTTTCCATCCCAAACATTATCCCAAGAAATCACAAAGAAACTTGAAGTCCAAAGGAGTTCTATTTAGCTTACCTGGGTTGTCCACAGAAATAGCTGAAATGAGAGGACCATAAACTCCCCTAACAGGGAGACCGGTTGTCCCTTTTCCGGCCCAATAGAAGCGGATCTCTAGTGTACCATTAGTCACAACTTCAGTATAACTTTTTTTGATTTCCTTACCAATGCCTCTTGCTTCATCCTCAATGTTAAAATCCTTCTGCACCCGCTTTCCCTGCCACAATTTTCTTATGAGGTCATGTGTTGTTTTATTAAGCTTTCTTGATTTTTAAACACAATAGAATTCGCATCCATGAGAGCCAAGAGGTGAAACACTCCCTCTGTCCCTCAGTTTTAGTCCTCTATTCCATTTTGGATTGTCCCAAAACATATTCCTCCTTACCAACTCACAGAACCTTTATTTATCTATTTTCAAAACTAACCTTCATAAGTGATGATAAAAGTATTAACAAATGAGAGTAAAAGAGATTCGTTGCAATCAATGCTGCGAAATTTGAACTCAATTACACTACTCACATGCTCCCTCAAAAAGTTGCATCTCACAAAAGGGACTAGCGGCCGAATGGGATAGAGGGAGTACTAAATTGCATGCAAATTTAATCTTCTCCTAAAAATTACATTATTAGAATTAACCCCTTTTGGGTTCCGGAAGCATGATTTGGCTTTGATTTGCTGCTTCGCTTAGTCAGTCATGTGATGTGTGTGTGTGTTAGGTCGATTCCACAACAGAACCAGCTCACTTAGCGGGACCTTTTCTGCAACAATGAAGCAAGAAAAGGAAGGGGAAAAACAGAATATGAAACTTACTTGAATGTAAATGTCAAATATACGTCTTCCAAGGCTGCTAAAGCTTTTGCCATCACTGAACATAATTTCTGCAAAGTGAAGGTCTATGGTGTAGTTTCCATTTTCTAGGCAGAACCCATAGTACGTCAGTGATATGGGCGAAATCCGTGCATCCATGTACAAGTCTGAATTATTCACATAAAGTCTTGATGAATTTGGCAAAATAAAAGGATCTGCAGTGCGATCATCGTCCATGAAGTTGCCAGTGCTACTAAACGCCCAGTTTGTTGCACTTTGGTAATTTGAATGTGAAGGCCCACCTTGATCTCCATCATTTTCATATGTCATCTTTCCATTAAGAGATACTTCTTTACCACCGCAATTTATGTGGAATGAAGACCGTTCTGATAAAACATAACAAGATCATGTCTACCGTTTAATAAAACGCATAGAACCTTCTAAAGAGAGGCTTTGCCCATATCAAACAACAAAGGTTCTTCTAAACTCCAAGTTCAATAAATGTGTTTGACACAATTTGCTACAATTTACGTACAGGTTTTTAGATTTTGAGACATATCATGGAAGCTCCTAGCACATCACGTAAACAACGCAAGCACATCATAATAGAAACCATATCTATCCGATCATCAGCAATAAGAGGGTTACCCTTAGAGGCTTGAAATGTTCCAGCCTTTCTTCAGAAAGTACGAACTAGTAGAGAGAAAGAGACAAGTAAAGCTTGTGATGGACATTTTCTTTGCATTTCAAGAATCAAAATATTCGAGAACAATATAACAAGATTGTAATTGTGTATAAATGTGGTATAATTGTATTTAAGATATCTCTAGAACTTTAGCTTCTATAATAGGCATATTTGGTTGCACGCTTTGTAAATGTAGTCCATTTCAATGTCCACAATGTCAAACATACTAGTTTTAGGATTTGTCTATGTCCGCATATTCATGTCAAGTTGGGTGCATGTCCCATGTCTACTGCTATGCTACTTACGTCTTTCTTTATCGTACAAATGACAACATGAATTACCAAGAGCGATGATATCAAAATAGCATACTACAGAGTGAAAATATTTTTAACTTACTTGGATTGCAGTGAAAGCCTCTCAAGCTCAAGCAGGAGACATTTCCACTAGAAAAATAATATGAGATCTTCAATTATTCAGCATTATACCTTATACTTCTGGGAGAGATGCAAACAGGAAATAAACTGCAGCGATTATACTTACCCCTCACCCCCCAAAAAAAAAAAAAAAAATTGTAGCAACAATGAAACAAATTATGCAAGCAATAGAATCACCATGATCAAGGTTTAGGAACTTACGAAGGTTGACCCTTTGAAGAGCTTCCAAACAAGTTCCTGTAGTGAAATGGAGTAAGTGAACACCTCACAGAAGATTTTTATTGCATTACAATGACTGAGTCATAAGATCTTACGTTTTTCCCAGTTGGCAAACTGGGGACGACCCCAAGTCAAAGTTGTTATATGAAAGATCACTGCATGAATTCACACCGTGATTTACCCAGTAGTTGTATGTCTCACAAAAGATAGGAATACGTTCATACATTTCAGCAGATAACATAATTGGAACAAAGGCAATAGCTTGGCATTCTAATCAAGTAATTTTGTTCTAACTATTTCCTCAGCAACAATATCAGCCTTCTGGCATGGGAAGAAAAATACTAAACATCAAAGTGCTGACTTCCCATTCAATTTATCTGGTGTACTAGAATTGTTTACCCAACCATGTCAATTAATCACTTGAAATCTTAGTTGATATATGCACCATCCTAATACAATAAAGGGCCGCATTATTTTATTTTTGTCAATGCCTTCTAACATTTTGATGCCTATTTCAGCTTCTGCTATAGATAATTATGCAAATGAGAACGGCTGTCCAAAAATGCATTTAAGATATTCTCAAGAGAACTAAAGCTTAATTAGAAACTAGGAATGCATCCTTTCATAGAATGATCAAGACCATAAGGTATTAATAATCTACATCTTAGACACTAAATGGTTTATCGATAAAAAATGTGCTTCACACCCACCAAAAAGGCCAAATGCAAAGAAAACTAATACATAATTCACAGTGTGACAACATGAGAATTGAATATTGCATAACATAGACAGGATAAAAAGTTGTTTAGGAAGCTAACTTACATGTTTTTTGAGGTACTTTGCAGCATCCAAGGAGGCACAGGTCCACTTAGCAAGTTTCCAGTTAAATACCTACAATAATGAAAAACAGTCTTACTGATTCATTTTGGCTATGTGCTTTTTCTCGAGTAAAAAAGCACGAGTATTGTGGCAAAAAAATAAATCATTAATCACACAATTATATATATTAACAATGCAAGCGTTTCGAAATCATTAATTTCACAATTATATATATTAACAATGCAAGCGTTTCGAAATGGAACACTTGATACATGCATTTTGACTTACTATCTCATTGAATTTGGCTCCAAGTTTGGCATTGCAAGCCCGAATCCTACTTTTGGCCATGGATACTAAACTTAAAAAACATATTAAGCATGATCAATTGATAAGACAGTCGAGAATTCATCGATAGTTGAAAACTAACTTCTTCTTGATCAAATACAGAATCGATTCTTCACTTAAAATTATATGCCATAAAACAAGTGTCCTCCTCATCGAAGACAATATAAAATAAACCTAATTTAGCCTCAAAAGCGACTCTATTTTTGTTGTGCATGCAAAATAGGAGAGCCCCTTTCTTTTCTTCTCTATTGCATACAAAGGTTAGTATTGTGAGATTCTAGCTCTTCCGGATGCTCACAAAGTGCCTAATTATCTACTTCTTGATTCTCTTGTTATAGGTGTTGACTAGTTGGATAAATAAAGGTGCATGTTTACTTTGGGCCACTGTCCAGTTCTCTAATTCAATTTGCTACAGAGATAGATTAAATTGTAGGATCATTTTCAAATGGTACTAGTTGGCCAGTAAAATAAAGAAACTAGAAAGTATATAAGATGTTGGTATCCATACATCATCTCTATGTTTGACAGATCAATGAAATTGCTCGGAATCTTCCCACTTAGGTTGTTAAAGCTCAAGTCTCTGCAAGAAAAAATAACAACATGTTAAGAATCAAAATGATTTCAATTCTCACAAAGCTGGCATACTGTAGTCATCTAAAAGTAGGCATATTTGAAAGTTGGCATATGTTTCAAACTCTTCCAAGCTCCAAAGTCCAAAGCTACCATATGTTTCCATTCTCACAAAGGTGGCATACTGTAGTTATCTTCAACCACAGTTGTGTCCACTATTTCACTTGGTAGTTTATAAAAGGGTAAATTTCACTTACCTCCCCAGAGGTCTCTGGGAAATACTCGCGTTTATGAAATTGCACTGACCTCCACTCTCAGTCTTGTCGGGCAACTTCTGTTACCGGAAACTGTTAATTTATACTTCTACCCCTTCAGCGACCTTCCATAAGGTTTGTAATAATATATATACCTCTCCTTGAAAAAAAAATTCTTTTCTTTTGTAATTTCTTACACTTTTTATTTTTTTTATTCACTAACAAGTCAAGGAAATTGATTGAATATTGAATTAACATGTTATCAACTCTTATAATTAGACCCACACATGATTTATAATTGTGAGAAGAATTTTTTAAATAGTTTTTAGATATTTAATAACTTAAACAACATATTAAGACATTTATATTAGCACAATTAAAAAGTTACGCACTAGAGTATTTTAATTATTCTCTAAAATGTGTTTCTCCCTTGTCTCATTTCATTTTCTTCAACCGTGGCAACTAAATTGGTGATAAAAATGAGCGAGTGCTGTTTTTTTTTCTTAGTTGAATTTTACTAACAAGTGTTGTATAAATCTCACAATATTAAAATGACCGAGTGTTGTTTCTCCCCTGTGTTTTTCTATTCTTATGTATGTATAAAACTCTTTTAAGAAATTGTGATTGAGGACATTAATGTCTTTTAAATTGAGTTTAGAAGGGCATTCATGTCAAACCATTATTCTAAACATGTAAAATGGTTAAAAAGAATAGGTTTAGTTGGTGACGTCAGCGATTTCCGGTACTTAGTAACAGTCTCCTTACATCATGGGGGAATCTGCAAGCGACAACTACAGAAGAGGGGAGGTCAGTGCAATTTCAAAAATGTTAAGGGAGGTTTCTATATTTGTCAGAAACCTCAGGGGAGAGGTAAGTGTAATTTACCCATTATAAAAGCAGTGTGTGCAAATAAGTGGGATGAACTCTATCTATCAATGGCTTGTTATGAACTTTTGAGAGATTTAAAGATATAAACAATTCTCCTCAACACTATCGGGCAACTGGCCTTTAAAGATAAGTTACCAGTCATATGCAAATAAAAACTTGGAAAAGGCATATATTTACTAACAATATCTCCAACTTTGTCATTTTTCCAAGGTATTCCGGCAGCGTTCCATTAATATTGCAACTCCTCAAAATCCTGCGACACAATCAAATCATAGAACTTCAAATCAGCAACAAACTGGTATATTATTTAAAGAGGGTTCCAAAGAAGAAATCAACTTACAGTGTCTTCAGGCTTGTCAAATTATCAAGGGGAGGAAAAGATGCCTGGGAACCATTTAAATCACTGATTCTCCTGCATTTAAAAAAGAAAATTTGATCAACCATACAATATTGTGGCATGCTTAAAAGCCATGGGATTAGAGGGTTCTGCTTTCACTTACAAGTCGGATAATTTTGTCAAAAGACCAATGCTAGGAGGAATTGGTCCATCCAAACCACTACCTTGAATATCTCTGCATACATCAGGATTGAAACAGAAACGTGGTCGAGTAAATGTTCAAAAGCTAAACAACCATTGAATAAATCAAAACAGGTCAAATACTCACAATCTGGTGAGATTTACCCAGTTTTGGATGAAATCTGGTATCTTTCCAGTAAAGTAGTTGCTACCGATCCGACTGCATTATACTAAGGAGTTAATTGGTAATTCAAAGAAATTTCAAAAGCCATGCCTAATTTAAGAAGAGAGAATTTTTCATAAGTCCACTATAATACTTTTCAAACCTATCTAGTCCACTTCTAAGTTTCATAACCCATTAAGTCCACTAATAATTTTAATGACAAAAATACGCCACCTAAGAAA
The DNA here is from genome assembly GCA_019656275.1 of Rhododendron kiyosumense. Taxonomy (NCBI): domain Eukaryota; kingdom Viridiplantae; phylum Streptophyta; class Magnoliopsida; order Ericales; family Ericaceae; genus Rhododendron; species Rhododendron kiyosumense. The sequence goes on along the minus strand of BPLS01024589.1, from coordinate 78,909 downwards.
CAAGGACAAGGGCCTTATTTGGTTAACACGAAAATATTATTTTTCCATTTTTTTTTGTTTTTGTTGCAATGCTGCCGCTGCTGTCGTCACCGCCACCACCACCGTCACAACTGCCATCACGCCACATATAATGTTATATGTGTAACAAAAAATGTATTTTTTCATTTTTCTCGATTTTTTTTATTGAACCAGCTACACTTAACATTTAACGTTATATATGTGACAAATTTCCCTTTTTGTTTTTTCCTATTTTTCTTGTATTGATTTTTTAACGTTATATGAGTGATAAAAATTTCCTAACATACAAAATTATATGTGGCAAAAATTTTCTAACATGCAACATTTCTTTTTGATTTTTCTTATTTTTAATCTTTAACGTTATATGTTGGTCCATACAAAACATATAACATTATTTGTAAGTTTTTGAATATCTAAATATCGCAAAAAAAAAAAAAAACATATAACCTTATATTTGAGCTTCTGCAACTCGGAATCTCACAAAAAAATAGAACAGAACATATAACATTATATGTTCACATATGTGAACTTCTGTAGTTCTAAATCTCACCAAAAAAATAGAATATATAACATTATATCTGAGTTTCTGTAGCTCTAAGTCTCACAAAACATGACATATAAAATTATATGTTTTCAAAACAACATTATATCTTTCCAACAATATTATATATCTCATAAAATAACATTATATGTTCACATATCATGCCACCATTATCTTTCTAACTAAGAATGTTTTAAAAAAATGACATTAAATAACAACAAAAACACACAAAAATATATTTTTTGTGTGACACAAAAAACACACATATAACCTTATATATTTTTTCAAAAAACACAACATGTTCCATTTATTCAAAAAAACTCCAAATATATCAGAAGCAAGTGGAAGAGGCCGCTGCGTGGACCAAATCAATCAGTGATTGATGAAAAGCACAAATATAACCTTATATATTTATTCAAAAAACTTCAGATCTCTAACGCTAGAAAAAGCACACATATAACCTTATGTATTTATTGCCTATCAAAAAAAAAAACCTTATGTATTTATTCAAAAACCTCCAAATCCAATGATAATCGGACACGGGACAAAGAAAAAACCGGATCAACCTACTTCACGAGCCTTAAGATTTCAAATACCACCACTAAGCTCACCATCATTTCAAATACCACTGCTAAAACAACACCATTAATCAAAATGGGAAGAAGACAGCAAACTACATAAACGAGTTCACATATCTACACACTTGACAAGTCAAACACAAACTCATTTTGTTTGAGAAAGAAAGAACACAAAATTGCATCTACAAGGCCACTGTGCGAAACCAGAGGGGCTCCGGCCCGTCGTCGGGCAATAGACCCTGGTCTCCGGCCCGTCGTTGGGTTGGACCAGAATCGGGGGTGCGAAATCAGAGGGGCTCACCGGAACCGGTGTGGCCGGTTTGGGTGCGGCCCAAGAGGGAAAGGACCCGCTTGAATTTTGTCACGGCAATGTCGGCCACGGCTTTGCAGTCGGTGTTTAGTTCCACAGACGAATTTTGGTCAGAGTTCGGAGGAGAGATTTTGAACAGAAAGTCTACACACACATACAATCTGTGCACAGATTGTGCATAGATTTCGTTGTGGGGCCCACCACGGGTCCCACACAAATCATCCGAGCCATTCATTAAATGTAAAATATTTTTTCAAGGGTCCCTGTAAAAAATAAATTCAATCTGATATCTATAGGTGCTCGATCCAACCATATAACTTTTCATTATCCGAAAATCTGAATGAAAATTCCGATGGTTGGATGAAGCACCTATAGGTATTGGATTGAGCTTATTTTTAATGGGGACTCTTGAAAAAATATTTTACATTTAATGAACGGCTTGGATGATTTGTGTGGGACCCGTGGTGGGCCCCACAACGAAATCTGTGTACAATCTTTGCACAGATGTTTGTGTGTGTAGCAACCTTCGATTTTGAATTGGGCTTTGATCTGTACGTACCCATCACGAGCTCCATGGCCATGGCAGCAACGACATCAATCGAGA
>BPLS01024589.1:61331-73310 GCA_019656275.1 Rhododendron kiyosumense | reverse complement strand
GAGAGAGAGAGAGAGAGAGAGAGAGAGAGAGAGAGAGAGAGAGAGAGAGACATGCTAATAATGTGGCAGACGGTGTCATTGCTGCAAGTACACTCAACCGAATTATTAAAACCAACTGAAACCCCAAACAGCTCTTTTCGCTCAACTGTAGTGGAAAAAGTAGTACAGGGATCAGCACCGAAATTCCAATCAGTCTTCCCCAATGTCTCCCCAATTTTCTTCAATGCTGCCACTGTAGGAGTTCAAAAAATTGTGTTGAAAAAAAACCCACAATTTATTGTCTGTTGATAATTTCCAGAACCCATTTACAAACAAAACTAAATATTGGATATATAAACAGCAATTATTGTCCTATCTTATCCATTTTCGCGGAATGGGTTTTTTATCCCAAGAAAAATGATCTAATTTCCAGAAATTATAAAAAGAAAAAATAAGTTTCAAGAATCATCAACCAACCAAGTTTCCAAAAAAAATTGGATAAATAAATCTATAAAACAGAGTATAACATAACAATTAACGGAAAATTTTTGTTCTTTTGTTTAATGTGCTTGGTTATGAGAGAAGAAAATTAAAGATATATATCTCGACAAAATCTTTTGGGTAAACAAATCTGGAAAGCAGAGTCACAAAAACACAAATGAAAACTTTTCTTCTTTTTATTTTACTTGGGTTGTAAAAGAAGAAAATTAAAGATATTTCTCGAGGAAATCTAGTTTCTTTTTCTCATTTTTCTTTGCTTATTATCCAAAAGATATGTTTGAAACTTGTAAAAGCCACACCAAAGAAAAGAAAGAAAAAAGAAATGGAATCTAAAACAGAGGAAAGCAAGGAGAAAGTACAACAATTTCCCCCTGTTGTATGTGCCGGGGGGGGATTGAAACGAAAAGGATATGGAAAACAATCAAGAAAAATGAAAACTTAAATTTTTAATTCTCTCTCATGAATAAATGAAATTATGTTTGAATACCTTCATCAGGGGGAAGAAGAGTGGCTGCAGAGGCAAAAGTTGTGAAGGAAATGAATAATATTCCAATGGCTAATGAAACAAAATTTGGTGGGAATATCCTCATGATATGTTCCTTCAGAGAGGAAAGAGAGCTTCAGTACTGGATCTTGTAGTATATATCTGACTGTAAAGACTATGTAGTCCTATTCTTTAGTACTGCCAGGTGATTAGGAGAGAGAGAGAGAGAGAGAGAGAGAGAGAGAGAGAGAGAGAGAGAGAGAGAGTGTGTGTGTGAGAGAGAGAGAGAGAGAGAGAGGGAGAGTGTGTGTGTGTGTGTGAGAGAGAGAGAGAGAGAGAGAGAGAGATTTGAAAATGAAACTTGCATAATTCTCCTACGCACAAGAGGTACATTCCAAGGATATTTTGGTTCCTTCGTTTTGAGTCTCAAAATCCGACCCCAATTTTTGCGCTCGATTCTCGATAAATTTTTATAGTTAACCCCACGTTTTGCTAAAAAAGCGGAACTACCATATTTTTTATTTGGGTATTTATTTTCGTAAAAAGAGTCCTACTCAAACCGAAGTAGCAAATATATTTGAATGCCCCTAAAACTTGGGATTTTGGAGATGCCCAAGGCCCAGGCCTCTTGGGCCTTTTGAGCGGGCCGGCCCTAGCTACAAACACATGCAGAAGTGCACATGTTAAATGTGGAGTCAACACAAATTGGACGGTCTCAAACGCATCTGTATCTTGATCTGTAAATTTCAAATTCTGGTCGCAGCATTTTAAAACCTATATTACATACCATACTAGTGAACACATTAAAAAATATGATTTGTGTCACATGAGGAGCTAAATCAGGCCATAAATCACTATAGAGCTGTTATGAGTTCGTGCAATGTTGGACTATTTCTCAACTCTAATAATTAAACAATGATGTTTGGTGAGTGCCTGAGTGGGGTAAGATATTCTCTGTATTTGACTCTCTCATTGGCTGAATTATTTGAAGCGTTTACTTTTTCAAGTATGGAGGACGACTCTCTCTCTCTCTCCTCATTGCATGGGTGAGAATCCGAAATGGATTTTTTAACGGTGAAGAATTCAGAGTACCCACTTGCATGCATTGATTGCACGTAGCGTTAACGAAATAGAGTTCCACATTATTTGAGAGTGGAATGGATAATCACTTAATAACATTTGGAACTTCTTCACTCATAATCAATTTGTTATGAGATGTATATAAAGTTTCTACATAATATCAGAGCAGGGCTCGTTCCACCCCACATTTTAAAAATTTACAATCTACACCCCACGAAGATAGAACAGCAAAAATGCTGCATGATGATAGGATCCAAAAGTGGCCACACGTGACAGATCTTAAACGCGGCTGCACGTGATAGGGATGTTAAGGAAATAGAGTCCCACATTGCTTGGGAGTGAAATTGGTGATCACTTAATAACATTTCGGACCTCTTCACTCATTGTCAATTGATTTTGAGATGGATATAAAGTTTCTACACGTAGTTGAATGAATAGCAATCTATTTACATACTAGCAGCAGAAGAAACCAACAAAAATATAGTAGTCGTGATCCAAATTCGAGTACTGCTTGAATCGGATGTTGTCTCTTGATCTAGTCTTGGGGTTGTTTTCTCCTTGTTCGTTATGAGTCTCAGAACCCCTGCGTACGGTTTTCAATAAATTTTCTTTATCTATCTTTGTCCACTCATTACTCTAAAATAACCTTCCTCAAAACTCAAACCTATCGATTTGCCCCAATGGGGAAAGAACAAAGGAAAATTATGGGGAAAGAACAATTTCCCCCTATTTCATGTGCAAAGCAAAAAAACGAAAAGGATATAGAAAACAAACAAGAACAACAAAACTTAAATTTTTAATCTCTCTCATGAATGAATGAAATTATGTTTGAATACCTTCATCAGGGGGAAGATGAGTGGCCGCAGAGCCAAAAATTATGAAGGAAAAATATTCCAATGGCTAATGAAGCAAAATTTCGTGGGAATATCCTCATGATATGTTCCTTCAGAGAGGAATGAGAGCTTCAGTACTGGATCTTGAAGTACATATCTGACTGTGAAGACTATATAGTCCCAAAGTTCTCAATTCCGTACCGGTTAGCATACCGTTTTCACTATTGGAATGATACGTATCAGTACCGGGCTGTATCTCGGTACCGTTCCGGATTTACCGCAATTAATATTTTATATATATTTAATTTATATGCAAACCAAGTTCTCAAAACAGCTGGTTCAAAAAAAACTACATAGGAAAGTCTGGTACCAGTACCGGGCTGTATCTCGGTACCGTTCCGGATTTGCCATTTGCAGTACACTCAAAACTACATAGGAAAGTCTAAATACACACCCCTTAAAATGGTGTACCATATGCACCTGTTTTATAGTTCATTTATAAAATTTTAGCGTGTTTCGTAACTTTTGTTCTAGAATTCATAATTTTTCGGCAGTACAATTCGTAACATTTTCATTATGATTCATAATATTTTGGTATATCTTGTAATCTTTATACGATTCGTAATATTTCCTCTATAATTCATAACATTTTGGGAGTGCATATAATACACACCAAAATAAGAGGTATGTATTGTAGTTTTTCCCAAACTACATATATAGTTTTGGGGGAATGTTAGGCCATCTAGAAGCAAAACCACATCGTTCGTGAGGAGTCCTATTAATTGTTTCTGTAGGAATTACTTTGGAATCTTTTATTATACCATATGGCACTGTTGGAAACATTCAAAGAGAGTCCATCCTCGAGGTTAACAAACTATCTTACTTTTACTTTTATGATAGAAGAAAGTAAATTGCTACTCCCCCTGACACACACCCCCCAGGTTCCACTGCCATTTTCCGAAATTACCCCCGCCCTCCCCTCTCTCTCTTTTCTTTCTTTATTTCTTTCTTTTACAGTTTAATTTTCTTTCTTTTTTTCCTTTTCTTTTCGTTTCAGTTTGGTTTTTTTTTTGTTTTTTTTTCTTTTTCTTTCTTTCCGGTTTAAATTTTTTTTCTCTTTAATAATAGGTTCAAGTTTAATTCTAGGCTTTGTAAAATAATTAAGAGAAAAAAAAAGAATTATAACCGTTTAGAATTAAATGATCAAAAAAATAAAATCTTCTCACCCATTCAAACGGATTGAAATTTGGAACACTTAATTTTTCAACCTTTAATTTATATATTAAAAAATATGGTTAAAAAATTAAGTGCTCCAAATTTCAATCAGTTGGAACCGATAGATAGATTTAGTTTTCTAATCATTTTATCCAAAATGATCATAGTTAAACTTTGACTCAAGGAATCTCGTTAGTTAGTTCTAAGATATTTGGTTGTACGACTTTCTTAGGGCTAATCAACGAGAGTCCTAGAGTCAAAATTTAATTATGACCATTTAGAATAAAATGATCAGAAAAATAAAATTTTTCTATCGGTTCAAACAAATTGAAATTTGGAGCACTTAATTTTTTAACTATTTTTTTAATATATAAACTAAAGGTTGAAAAATTAAGTGTTTCAAATTTTAATCCGTTTGAATGGGTGAGAAGATTTTATTTTTCTGATCATTTAATTCTAAAGGGTCATAATTAAAATTTGATTCTAGGGCTCTCGTTGGTTAGTCCTAAGAGATATTTGATTATACAACTTTCTTAGGGCTAATCAACGAGAGTTCTATAGTCAAAATTTAATTATGACCCTTTAGAATTAAATGATTAGAAAAATAAAATCCTCTCACCCATTCATACGGATTGAAATTTGGAGTACTTAATTTTTTAACTATTTATTTAATTTCAATAAATACACCCTTTGTATATTTAAAAATATAATTCAAGAATTAAGTGCTTTAATTTACAATTCAGTTAAATCAGAGCAAAGATCATTTTTTTGGTTTAAGGTCTTTCAATAAACACCCTAAAACTCATTATTTAGTTTCAAGACTCTCTTAGGGTGTCCATTGAAAGGCCTTGAAACCAAAAATTTATTATGACCATTTAGGACGAAATGATCAGAAAAATAACATCTTTGCACTGGTTCAAACGGATTGAAAATTGAAACACTTATTTTCGTAACTATATTTTTTAATCTATAAAAGACAAAAAAAGAAAAATAATAGTCGGATAAATATGATCAATTGAAACACTTTTTTTTCTCTCAATTACTTTACAAAGCCTAGAATTAGACTTGAACCCGCTTTCCAAAAAAAAAAAAGACTTGAACTTATTATTAAAGAGAAAAAGAAATTCAAATCAGAAAGAAAGAAAATGAAATAAAATGAAAAAAAAAAACCAAATCAGAAAGAAAAGAAAAAAAGAAAAAGAAAAGTAAACTGTAAAAAGAAAGAAAGAAAGAAAAGGAAGGAAGAGAGAGAGAGAGAGAGAGAGAGAGAGGGGCGGGGCGGGGTAATCCGGGAAAAAAGCTGGTGGGGCCGGGAGGGGGATGTGTCAGGAGTGGGGGGGAGTAGCAGCTGTCTAGGAGAAAATGTTGATTACCCATCTACTAAAATTCAAGAAGACTTATCATCCCGAGATTCAAAGAAATGAGTGGAAGCAATTCAAGATGGATGAAGTTTCAAATCTCTCTCTCCCCTCATTGCATGGATGAGAATGGATTGGTGAAGAATTCAGGCCCACTTGCATGAATTGATTGCACAGATGAGAATGGATTGGTAAATAATTCAGATCCACTTGCATGCATTAACTGCACGTAACGTCGTTAGGTAGCCCATCTGTTATAGGCTCAATAGAAAGGAAGACCAATACTAGTCCAAATTCTAGTGCTGGCAGCGGATGTTGACTCTTGAGCTGTTTGGTAAAGAGTCAAGTAAGTTACTGGCAAAAAATTCCCCTCACCAAGGGTCAAGTTACTGGCAAAAAATTAAAATTGGTTGGTAAAGAGCCTTTGCACAATTGGTTGTTCGGCCTAACAAGTTAAATAGCTTATTTTTTCATCTTTATTAAAAAAAAATCGTATTTGTTAGTTTTTAGTCAACTTTTTGTAGATTATTGTTTCGTCATAACAAGGAAAATTTAAAAAGTACAAAATTATAATAGAAACCCAAATTATTTTAAATAAAGACGAAAAAATTGGCTGATTGGCTTATTTTTTTCTTTATTCAAAAAATTTAGGTTTCGATTGTAATTTTTTATTTTTAAATTCCTCTCGTCATGAAGAAAGAATAATCCATAAAAAGTTGACAAAAACAAAAAAATGCAAAAAAAAATTGAATAAAGGCAAAAAAATAACCCATTTGACTTAGTAGGCCGAACATGGCACATTAAAAAGCAAGTAAATACCTTCGTCCTTGTTTTTCTATGGAAGGTTACAAAATATAGGGAATGCCATTTCCATTTTCCAGGATCATGTGCAGCTCCTGCCCCATAACGAAAATTGGAAAAATTATAAATACTACAATTAAGGAAAACCACTCATGAAAATGTGTCTTTGTTTCATGAAAAATTCAATTATCGTTTTGAAAGGTTGGGACTTGGGAGATAGATTAAGAATTTGCAAGTAGTAGTAGTAGGAGTATTGTGCACTTTCTGAAGCTCTCTCAATGTTTTTTTTTTTTTTTCCCCATGTTGTTCTAGTTTTTTTTTTTATCCTTGTGATAAACAAAAATGTTCTTCGCCATTCCAAAAAAAAAAAATTAATTATCTAAGATCCAACGGTAGTCATGACTAGTCAATCTAGCTTATTCTTATGCGAGTGATCATCCCATGGGAAAACAAATCGACCATTATGTGGAAATCTTCAAAGCATACTAGTCGACCATCATGCGAATCGACCATCACTCGCATAACTAGTAGCCAATCTAGATTTCACAGCAAACTAGTCGAACAAATTCACAGCATCCTAGTCGACCATCACTCGCATGACTAATCAATCTAGATTTACTAGTCATGCGAGTGATGGTCGACTAGTATGTTGTGAGTTTTCCTATCTAAAGGAGCTAAACCAACCTAATACATTTCCATTTAAAGCGAGCTAATACATATTAGATAGACAAACTCATGACAAAGCTTTGCATGATATACAGGTAAATATAGAAATGCATTCTATGGAATATATGATAATAATATGTTTAGTCAATCTAGATTTCACAGCATACTACATAAATTCAAAATTCGCCCATTTTGTCTTTACAATATATTTTTTTGAAACGGCAAAAAAATTATAGATAAACTCAATAATGGATACATTGAAACTGAACATGAAAGATAATGAATGATCCAAATCATTACCTTTCATTTCAATTTTGAGACCCCCAAACGAACAAGCCATAATTCTTGTCTCCACCGAGTCTATCATCTCATCCTTCTCCCAAGCTTTATTGTTAAAGACAACATTATTTCTCCCTGTCCATGCAGTCCATAAAACTGCATAAAAGCAAGCAAGCCAGCCTAGTCTTTCGGAAATTTTTTTTAAAAAAAACGTATTTATGTAATTCGAAATGATCATCGGCATCAGAAGAGATTATATATTCATTCATGGGAATTACATATCCGGTGTTTTAATTACTCCGAACTTTTAGCGACCAAATTGAACGTACATCGGAGATATAATCTCACAAATTACGTGCGAGATATCATAAGATGTGTTACTATTTAAAATTCATAAGAGGGTCTTACGGGTCAACTTACGCGCATGTCAAATTAATTTTTATTGTCCTTCTTACAATTGTTTCACACGCTTATGCGTGAAGTGAGATATATAGCTCAAAGAGTTCTTGACAAGGAAAATAGAACATGAAACATTAAGATCTTACTAAGATCAAGTAAATTTCCAAGTCTCATGTCATTTTATTGGACATTAATGCCTTGGTGTTGTCACAACTACTATTTGTTTCATAAATCATATGAAAAGACTGATTGACGATTTCTTAGTCCTAAATTAATGGGTTGTCCCAAGTATAGGGCGGAGACCGACGTAGCACAATATCCGGTAAGTTCGGAGTCGAATCCACAGAGACGGTGATGTGTTTTGACTAAAAACTCGGGTTGTTATAATTTAAATGGGCTCTTAGGTAGCCACCCCTTGTCGTTTTGATTGAGATTACTAAAACCTAGAATACTTTTCAAATAATTAAAAAGGAGGCACGGTCGTGGGGTTCATATCACTCGCAACCAAGCCAAACTAATTTGCTCCATTTGGTGTTCTTAAAAACATTCGACTTTAGAGAGAAAAAGATACCCCAAAAGATGCGAATCCTTATGGTCGCCGTTTACTCATGTGCAGCGAAGAATGGGTTTTGGACCCCCGTTCCCCCGTTCACATGGGTTCCGACGATGCCCGGGTTCGTCTAACGAATGTTCTTTAATAACCTAAAATTGCCTTTTCATTTTTATTTTAAAATAGGAGCAAGACATGTCCGACCTGGCCACGGTGTGCTAATCACCCCGCGACTTTACCTATATAACTACTCACTAATCATTGCTCAAGAAACAGAAGAAGCCCTAGATCGAAACATGATTTCTATTACATGAGATGAAAATCAATACTAAACAAACACAAACCAATAACTTTAATGAAGAGTAGAAATTAAAATAAGTTACCGGAGAAAAAGTAATTGAACAAAGCTTCAAACTTGAAAGAGAAAAGAAAACAAGCTCTGAAGAAATCAATCTAGAACTGTCAAATAAAATTCGGAATCCCCTCAGTCGGCAGTCCCGTTCCTCTATTTGTACCCCGTAGTCGATCGGCAGCTCCGTTGCTCTGTTTTGTACCGTGGGAAGCCCTAAGATAAGTGCCGTAGCCCACCCATTAAAAAAAACAGCAAATTGGTCTAAAGTCCAAAAGAAGAGGTCCCAAAGTAGTTTTAGTCCAACTTAAGTTTCAATAATGTGTAAAGTCCATTAATGAAAATATTTTAGAGTTTAAGGTCCGTGAAAAGACCAAATTGCCTTTTAATGAGACAAGGGCCTTGTTTGGCTAACACAAAAAATGTCTTTTTCATTTAAATGATCTTAAATGAGACAAGGGCCTTGTTTGACTAACACAAAATATGTATTTTTTTCGTGTTTTTCGATCTTGTTGCACTTTCATAGGGTACCCTAAGGTTTTAGGCACTTTTATAGGGTTTTAGGGTTCATTTTCCTATTATAGGGTTTTAGCGGTTTAGGCACTTTCATTGGGTACTTTAGAGTTTTAGGCACTTTCATATATAGGATACCTTAAAATTTTAGGCACTTTCATAGGGTACCCTAGGGTTTTAGGGTTCATTTTCCTATTATAGGGTTTTAGCGGTTTAAGCACTTTCATAGGGTACCTTGGGGTTTTAGGCACTTTCATAGGGTATCCTAGGGTTTTAGGCACTTTCAACGCAGGTCAACCTTGGTCAACGCCCATCAACTTTGGGAGGAGTTATTTGTAAATCTTGGACATAATGTCCTTTAAACTTTAGAGGAAACTATTTATGTCTTTATCATAGTAAAAACTCTTATACTATATCTTCCTACTCAATTTACCCTTAAAAAAAAACCTTTCTCCTACTTTTTAAATTCCCACCGTGGCCCATCATTTTGTCAAATTAAATGTGAACTATTTGGGCCACCTAATAGAAGTCCAAGTCCAATGCTTATTTTTACTTCCTGCGACAGTCTAATTCTTTGGCCAATTGACTTGCAAGTACTACTCCTTTTCCTCCGTACTCATGCGCGTGGCAAGAGCTAAACTTCAAGTACTTCTAACTTTGCGCTTTTTGTATCAAATTGTTCAAATATCTTCAATCACAATAATTAAGCATTAAACTCCAAATAATAATATAAATGGGACTTAACAAAGATAAATTAGAAGGCGCTAATGTGCACATTTACGCCCTTATCAAAGACCCCTGTTGCCATCAATCCTCGCTATGTGAAGCCAATTTGTTTTTGGACAGTTATATGTATTTTCATGATGGATGTGAGCGGCTAGGTAGCCTAGATGTGTGCTGCACATTTGACAAATATTTTGATATATAATTTTTTAGCCTACATTGAGCAGATTTTTAATAAGTCCATTCGGTTTTTTTTTTTAAATTGTGGTTAGTTGATGAGGTTAGCAAGTTAGTTTTCTTTACTGCAATGTGATGTTAACGAGTTGATCTAGTGTCTTGAATCATGTAGCATAACCTTTTCCTATTTTATGTTTAATGAGTATGAGTTTTACTACTTTTGGTGGTCTAAGAATTGATTTAGAACCCGTAGAAGAGTGAAAATACATTAGGGGTTAAGAAACTTTTCAGTAGTTTTTTTTTTTTTTGAACGTATTGCAGCAAAGTAGATTCAGTAGCTATTTCCGTAAACAAAATTGGCAACTTGTTCGTCTATATATATAAGATCTTTCTGACTACGCGTTTTTAGATCAAGTGAAGTATTTAAGTTTTACAATTGAGTAATGTCATCCTCAAAACCATGAACAATTCTAAGGAGTCAGCGTACGGTCAATGGCGGAGGCAGGATTTAGATTGGAAGGTGATGCTGTTTAATGGGGATCCACTTGCATTGTTGAATATTTTTTTGTAGAAAATATGAAGAGAAAAGGTGACTTGTTAAGTGTAAAGCGACATTGTGGAAAATTTTCTCCTCTCTTCAATTCCTTGCATGTCATCCGTTCAACTAGAAGATTATAAACCAAACTTTTCATTGAGAGTCTGCAAACAATAATGGTTGTAACTGTCCTTGTGGAAAATTCTGTTGTTCGATCTCTTTGCACAGAATTTAAAACCTTATGGTCAACCTACTTGAATGTTCGGATTTTGTCGACATCCATGCTTATCCCCTGTAAATGGGGAAGATTTGGAATAAGACAAATGAGTAAGTCTTGGAAAGACTTAAAGGAAATCATGATACGTCTATTTTTGAGTTGTTGAATAATACGTCTATATCATTGATATGTGGGTATATCATCCATTCAACTAGAAGATTATAAACCAAATTTTTCATTGAGAGTCTGCAAACAATAATGGCTGTAACTGTCCTTGTGGAAAATTCTGTTGTTCTCTTTGCACAGAATTTAGAACTTATGTTCAACCTGCTTGAATGTTCGGATTCTGTCGACATCCATGCTTATCCTAGTAATTAAATGGGGATCCGAAGATTTGGAAGCAGATAAATGAGTAAGTCTTGGAAAGACTTAAAGGGAATCATGATATAGGGCACTTTATTTTTGAGTTATTGAATAATTATTTCATTGCCAGTTCATATTTATTTGCGATGAATTTAATAATTCTTAGTCTTATTTATGTAGGGAAGTCGAGGACTGGCAAAGAGACAATGAGGTCGTCGTGATAAGAGTTTTGTTAAGACATTGAAAATATCATAATGACATTTTATTTGTTAGGTTAAGTTTAACAAAAATATATTTGATTTGACAGTATTTAATTTTTATTACGTGTTGGGGATTTATGAATTTTGGAAATTTGTGTAAAACTTGAATATTATTTACACCTCGATTTGTCCTGCACATATACCAAAGTTTAGTTTGATCCTCTCTTTGTGGATTGTTCGACCAATAGTTTTAGTTGTCTTCAAAATGTGTTGCGTCGTGCCTTCAGGCACGGACATTCGCTAGTACGTCTATATCATTGATATGTGGGTATACGTCTATTTCATCATATGGATATACATGGAACGGGTTTGCTTATTAGGTTAGTATTTACGACAATTAAAGGTGAAGACAATTAGGATATTTAGGCCACACACTCTTACCTATCATGTGGTTGGTCCGTTTGTTACTTATTCCTACACCTACATAACATAGGGTACCGTAATTTGTGAGATAAACCGAGGTTATAAATACTTAGTCACACGGCAACCAATTTAATTTCTGTACTCTGTTTAAATTGGTATGATCCGTGAATGTAACTACAACTATTGATCCACATAAAAAAATCGGTGTAAAACTAAAGTCATTCGTGAACTGAAATCAATAAAGGAAAGGGAATCAAAGTGATGTCCATTTCCTTTTTCATTGTTCTTTTTTTTTTTTTTTTTCATTGCTCTTTACACATTCAAATTAGGAATT
>BPLS01024589.1:0-36331 GCA_019656275.1 Rhododendron kiyosumense | reverse complement strand
ATTGTATTTATGTATTATATTTATTAAAACTTGGATATTAGATTTACATTAATTACCCACATAATGGTACCTTTATGAATAGTTGCCTAATACTTTCTTGATGGAAGGAAGTCTAAGGGGTGTGACTATTGGAAAGGGTGTGACTCTTGGTAAAAAGTCACGGGGTGTGACTCTTGGTGAAGAGTCACATATTGGGTTGTGACCATTGGGAAATGGTCCATGTCTATCTATATAAAGGCTTGTAATTACCGTCAAATTATGAGATTAGTGTGATATAGAATAGACCGGAAATCCTACCCATTTCTCTCCAAACAAATCAATGAGAGTTGTGAGTGTTAGACAATTTGGTTCAAGATCAAAATGGTGTATGGATTTCTCAAGACTTAAACACCATGGTAGAAGGTAAGTATTTTTCCGCTGCATATTTATTTTGATTCTCCCATATAGGTTTATCAATTATATGCATGCATGCAATATTTTTTTTTCCTACACTCATGCATGCACGTACATGCATATACCACTCCACCTCCCTCACCTCACAACCCCCCACCCCCACCCCACCCACCCCCCCAAGCTCCCCGTCTCTCTGGCCATTACTCCCTCCATTCTTTTTCCTCCAAGAAAAATCAAATATATCCCCAATTGCCCAAAACCAAAAATTCATTCATCACCAAGCCTAATTTGAATTTAGAACCTCTTTATCCCCTTAATACTTCCTCCCTGAACATAAATTCGTTCTTATCTCATCCATTTCAAAACCCAAGAGATCAAACTTTCATTAATGCAATCTTATCACTCTCTTCAAAACTCTCCTATAAATACCCCACCACTTCGACCCACGAGCATGCCACTATTTTCCCACACCACTGAGTCAGAATAGAAGAGAAAATTGCAAGAATTCGAGCTCCAATTAATGGAGTTTTAGAGAGAAAAAGAAAGAGAGAGAAAAGTGGGTTTGTGATCCAAAACCAACCGAAACCCAAATTGACCGTTCCAAACACTTCGCACAACTCCTAGCATCGCCAAACAACACTCAAGTCAATCCCAAGGTCCCCCCTCGGTCAAACCCGAATTCATCTTCTCCAAAAATCAAAGTTAAGTTTTTGAACCAATTCGATTCAAACCAAGGTATTATAATCCCTCCCAACCACTTCTCTAAATTTATTAAGTGTTTTTATACTTAACCCAATGGCCAAAATGGTCTCATGCATCGAAAACCATGACAAAAAGATCAAAAAACCGAATCTGTTACGAACCTCGCGGCCGTAATCTTCGGGTTGCCTAGCAGCAAGAACCAGGTCCGCAGAACTTGCGGCCCGCGAACTCGGACCGGTCCAACCTCGCGGTTTTGACTGTTTTGCTTCTAAATGATTTTTCAACCTTCCGAATACCATTTTTGACCCCCGAACTATTTTTTCTAAACTCCTCGCACCTCAAAGATGATATATTGCTAATATAATTTTTTTATTTAATTACTTATTTATTATTTATTTTTACCAAGTTTTCAATCGAAAAATATTTGCGACCTTATAAACCATGTTATTAATGCCCGAATAATTTTTTTTAGACTCTTTACATTCTTGAGATGAAACTTTGTTAATCTCAACATATTTTATTTATTAGATTATTTATTATCTATTTATTTTATTTCCGGCAACTTTCGTTAATATCTTTATTTTAAATATTCTCGCGATCCTCCGGATCCAACTTTTGACACTCGAACATATTACATAGGACCATAGGACTCGTTTTAAGGTCATGCTACTTCATTTAATATTATTATCTATTTTTTGTATTTATTATGGTTATTAATCTATTTAATTCTTAAATAAAACTAGTATAAGCCTAAACTTACTAATTTTTTACCAAAATTATTATTTTTCCTTTTCAATAATTAGATTAGAGTTTCTTGCTTTATTAATAACATCTTGGCCATGCAAGACTAATGGCAACGGCACATTCATAAAAAGTTTATGATTGCATTGCTTGTTATTGTTTTAATTAATTGTATATTGCACCGATATATAATTTGAATACTAGATTGGATCCTAGAGATATGGGGTGGTATGCAAATAGAATTCATCTAGACGATGCTAAGTTATTGGAAAAATGGTAAAGTGTTGAAGTTTTGAGATTGTGGATTATGATTTGGCCATGGCTAAGGGTGACCTGCGGGGCCCGGTGATGTTATTGTGATGACCCTAACGTATGGTACGCCATGAGAAGTTCCAAAGGGTAATCGTGCCCTTGCAAGGCTAGCAAGGGGGGATTGTCCCATTACACGGTTATAGTTAGTGGCTTAGGAATGGTGGCGACCCTAACGTATGGTACGCCATGAGAAGTTCCAAAAGGTAATCGTGCCCTTTGTTATGGTCTTAAGGCCCCGTTTGATAAACAGATTAGAGGTTGGGATTGGATAGCTAAGGTGATGGTATTAGTAATATTGTGTTTGATTTCCAAAATTGGTGCGAATTGGTAGTCCTATGGGATTAACAATCCGGCCCATAGGGGGTATTAGCAATACCCCTTGGGACTTGGTATTCGTAGTCCAATCCCGACCCAATGTCATTACCAATCCCTTCTATCAATCCAATTACATCTCGAACAAACATGATATTAATAATCTCATCATCTAATCTCATCCCAAACAAACATACTCATTATCAATCCCTTCTCATTAACAATCTCATTTCATTACCAATCCCAATCCTAATCCCATCTCCTTACGAATCTCATCCATCTATCACTGTTATCAAACGGGGCCTAAATGAATTCATACTAAGTACATAATTTAGGTGTATTCATTTAGGACCCTGTGTGTAGGACGAGCAATGTGGGATTTCTCATGACACGATCATAGTTAGTGGTATGGGAGGAAAAGATCTCGTGGATGAGATCTTAGATCTCACATAGGGTTAATGGATAGTAGTAAACCGGTTTATGAGAAAAATCTCTGTTTACTTCTTCGCATCATTATTATCTTGTTACTTGCTAGCTGTAAAGTAAGAGAGGTAGTTGGGTTGGATTATACTATGGGGTGAACTTATCACTCAGGTACGGATTGTCTGGCATCCGTGCCAGATTTTGCAGAAAACCAGGAAGAAAAACAGAACCCCGAAGGCAAACAGTTCTATACAGAAGAGAATCCAGAGGTGGGAGCCGAGCCAGAGTACACTTGAGATCCGTATCAAGCTTAGAAGTCGGCTTTGTTATTTTGTCTATTTCGTTACCACAAAAACTATTTTTAGTATTTCCACAATGGTTTGTAATAATGAATCTTATATTGAATTATCCGTTTTGGATTTTTGAACTTTATTTTAGTAAACCTTCAGAAAATTATATTTAATGCCTTCGATTTTCATTGAAAATCGGGGCGTTACAAAAAGTGTATATTAGTCGGCAAAGGTTTTCGCCGGCGAAAAATTTTGTATCAGCAAGTTGTTGATGTTGATATGTCGGGAAAGGGTTTCGCCGACGAGAGTTATCCTTCATCAGCAAAAGAATAGTTTCAGCGATGCAAGCTTGTGTCGGAAGATCTGTCTGCAAATGGTATTGAGTCAATGAAAGGGATTTTAAAATCAAAGAGTGTGACACTTTGAGTCAGTGAAAGGGATTTTAAAATCAAAGAGTGTGACACTTTTGCCGACGAGATTTTTTTTAAAAAATATACTGCTTGTGTTGTGATTCTGCGTGCCCAGTGTTTTGAACTCAAGACCTCAAAGTCTCTACATCATGCGTCTACCAACTACACCAACTTACTTTCCATTAATGTTATTGCAATATCTAATATATATAACCTACATATACAAATTTTTTTTTTCATCTATACATATACGGAACATATACAATATTTTACACTAGATACATTATTACATACTCTTATATCTTCTAGGCTTCGTTTGGCATTTTAATTAAGACAGAAAGCTTTTTTGTCCTTATTCAAACAAAATTCGCATTAGTTAGTTTTTAGTCGATTTTTCGAAGATTATTGCTTCTTTGTGATGAAAGGTATCTAAAAAGTAAAAAATTATGATCAAACCCCAATTTTTTTTATTAAAGACAAAAAAAATAGTTTATTGGCTTATTTTTGTCTTTATTCAAAAATATTGGATTTTAATCATAATTTTATACTTTTTAGATTCGTCTCGTCATGATGTCATGAAGAAGCAATAATCCTCAAAAAATCGATAAAAAACTAACAAATATGAAATTATATACGCACCTTATATAAATATTTACCACATAATATTATTTATACATACAAATAACACAAACACACACACATCTATGAATATACTCCCTCTGTTCCACAAAAAAAATTTTGTCCACAAACTTAGAACCTAAAAATATACTATATCTTTTGAGAAAAAAAAAAAACCAAACATTCTTTTTCGCAAATTAGTAGATATCCATGCGTTCTTCAATTTTTTTGCCAAAAAAAAATTCCAACTTTTTACTTTTGCCGACACAAAGATTTCATCGCTGAAAGATTTTTATTTTGGCGATGCACATTCTGTTGCCAAAAGTTACTATCACCAACACAAAAATGTCGTCGCCAAAATATTCAACTTGATGCATATTTCGTCTCTAGAAAAAAATTTCATCGGCAAATATTTCGCAAGAGAATATTTCCCACCAACCTTACTTTTGCCGACAACATTGCCGCCGCAACTTCTTTTCGCCGCCAAAAAATTCACATTTACTGACATGAACAGCTTTTGCATCGGCAAAAGTATTTGTTGACATAAAATGCATTGCATCGGCAATCAGGTCGCCTTTGGTACATTTTCTTCTAGTGAATATTAGGTTACAATCCCTTTTATAGGAAAATATGTAACCCTAGCAAAATGTCAACTCAAAAATGAAAATTCCAAAAATTTGGGGGAAATAATAAAATTGGAAAAAGGAAAGAAAAACATGACTTTCCCAAAAAGAATTATCTTCTCCGAAATTATACGTTAAAAGTTATTAACAAAACAAATATTTCCTAAAACGGCAAAAACGTCCAATTGAATGCCGAATCGAAGGAATTTGGCCGAAAAACACTATCAATCATCAACCTAGGGCTAATGAGTATTAACCACAGCGCGAAAATAAGTCAGCCCACCAAGTTTGGGTCCGATCCGAGTTCGTCTGAAAGTTGCCAGATCGGGTAATTTGCAATTAAACAACGTTTGGGCTTTCGAGGTTTCGACTGGTCCAATTAATCATGAAATTGGGCCTTCACGTATTCTACATCAAGTTCATTCAATAAAATATAGTACTCCTTCCGTCCCTAAATAAGTATTCGGAGTAATAGAACTCATTGCTATTTATTGATTTGTGAAAAAAATTTGATTTTTTTAATGAAACAAATGCATCTTTTCGAAAGCCTAGTTTTGCGCTCCGAACACTTATTTAGAGACGGAGGGAGTATATCATTATAAAAATAAACTGAATATAGTATCAATTCAGAAAAGATTTTAAAAATAAAAAATAAACACCAAGAGGGTTCACTCAAGCGACCCTCATGTGCAGCCCAGATGCATGTAAAAGCATGAATTAACGAGATGAAGCGATTGATTCGGACGATGAAAACTTGACCACGTGTGATGAGGTCATCAAATACTTATATTATGTTAAATTTCTGGGAGGGTTTCCAATATGAAACCAACGAACTATAGACTCTAATTGACCAGGTGGTTTGGACGAGTGACATGACGTGGGAGTATACTGTAGTAGGTGAGCTGCTGGATTGGGCAAATCCTTTTGAGTCAAAAAGTGAAGACTAGGTCTTCTAAAAAAATGGTTGACTAGTAAAACCATGCATGCCTAGTTCATGCTGGCTCCCATCCCAAGGGTTTAAAAAATGTGATTTGAATCCTTCTTTATGAAATTCATCCAATAGAATATGCATAAAGTCTACTGGTACAGCAATTTGTGTATAGATTGTGCACAGATTTTTATGTGGAGTCCACTACGGGTTTCACACAAGTGATCCGAGCCGTTCATTATGTTTAAAATATTTTTTCAAGGACCCCCGTGAAAAATCAGCTCAATCCAATACCTATAAGTACTTGATCTAATTGTCTAACTTTTCATTCTCTAAAAACTTGAATGAAAACTTAGATGATTAAATTAAGCACTTACAGGTATCAGATTGAGCTGATTTTTCGCGGGGGCCCTTAAAAAATGTTTTAAACATAATGAACTCGGATAACTTGTATGGGACCTATAGTGAGCCCCACATAAAAATTTGTGCACAATCTATGCACAGATTGATGTGCCAGTAGACTGGTTCTAGAATATGAGTGTACTACTTTTCATTCTAAAAATAAACTGAATATGTCGTAATTTAGAAAAGATTTTCAAGATTTTTTTTTTGATCATTTGATTAAGGATAACGGATCATACTTGTAGGTTGACCACAACTGGTAGCCCAATCCGGTAAATATCAAATTTCGTCGTTCGCATACAGCGAACACAATCCCGGTCGGTTTCACGCCTTGCATTTTTTTAAGTTGTGGGACTTTTGAGGGTTCGATGATACGGAGACAATATTGAAACAAACTTATTACTATGAGATGATCTTGTTTTCGCCTCCTGAAATGACATTTTCTCAAGGAAAATCTTGCGTTAATAGCAATACTGAGCAATCAAATGGGAGGAAATATTAGTCACATAATCCTTCGAAGTGCATACTTTGCTCATATTTTCAATTCTCGTTTTCGTGAATTTTAACAATTTAAAATTTGATTCAAGTACACTTTCACGCTATCGCTCGGGTGCGTGCGAATTATGTGATTTAAGGTTGAAGTATGTCAAAGATGAAGATGGGGCCGTACGTTCACATCCATCAAGGAAATTAATACATATAGCTGTCCAAAAACAAATGAAATTGGCTTTCACATAGCGAGGATTGATGGCAACGGGGGTCATATTCTTTCATTTTTGCAGCCGTTCTCCATCCTAGTGTAGAAAAAGGGACAACCAATGGAAGAAGAGATTTGACACCCAAATTTTTTTTTTTTTTTGGACATGGACATTTTTTGTTGTTGGGATTATCCTGTACCACGTCACGTTGTGAAACTATATCGGTTATTGATTAAAACACCGACTATGTAATTTTCGTGAATATGTAATGCAATCTGATACCGATGATGATTTCCGATGATACGAATGTGTTTGGATTTACAGTTGAGTTTTAGAATAATTGTGTATTCAATGTAACGTTGTGGTTGTTAGCTAGCCTTAGTGTCAGCTTGTGGCCAGTGGTGGACACCTTGGAGCACGTGACCCGTTTGTGGCCTGCAGCGGACACCTTGGGGCATGTGGGTTCACGTGCAACCACCCCACCCAATCCTTTTTTTTTAATTTACAGTTTTTTTTAAAGGTAAAAATTAGCGTTTTTTAGGTAAAAATGAGTGGAAGAACAAGAAATTCACACAGAAAACTCGAAGGGGGGAACTTGCTCGACAGTCGGTTTACTTTGTCATTGCCGGTCACAGGTCTCTGTGGCCAATATCGTCGGTCACCTCACCTTTTTTCTCACCAATCATCAATTAAATTTGGGGCTACATAAATCTTTTTTGATCGGCAAAAGTAACATTTTTATTGAAAGGACTTTTTAATTGGGGTTATATAAATTAGGGCTTTTTATTATTTTCTTTTAAGGTTCGTAGTATATATTTTAATTGTTAAGAAACATGAGGCCTTCATTTCTTTACTTGGTTTTTACTCGATGATTGAAATTTACAATTCAATTTCCCATAATGTACAATTCAATTCAATTTCCCATACTTTGTGTTTAATTTTGATTTTTGCTTAAGGCTATTAGTACAATGTGCCCCCACGTGAGGCAAATTTTGGGTCTACCTCCTCTTCCTTGACTAAAATTATTTTCCGAATTGTATTTCGGGATCTGCGTGTAGTATGTGCTATTTTAGCCTGTCCTTTTTAGTCTGAAATGCTCGTGTCTAAGTAAAAAGTGGTTGTATTAATTCTTTCCATGTTGTTGTGATGAAATAAATTGCTTTTGCAAGTGCCGTTTAACTTCACGAATGAAATTTCTGACGTTCAAAATACGATGTGAGTTTCCATTCTTAGACTGGAATAAAACGTAGGTACAGTAATTATTTGCATGTGAATGCATGGCTAGCTGGCTGAGCTGAATACTGAAAATTCCAAAACGAGGTGAGCTAATTAAAAAGCTTACATTGACCAAATTGGAACGCCATCATTGAATTTGGTAATTAGGTCTGCGTCAATTCTGTCACAGACTCACAGGCTCAAATTAAAAGGGGAATCACAAGTTAATTTTACTACTATCGTTAAATCATATTTTTACAGCATTTAGCCAAGCAAAATCAAAACAAACCAAACTAAATTGAGCTTTGTTTCTCAATCAATGGGCCACATCGACTGAACGGACACGAAATTTACACGTTGAAATCGGCCCCATCATCCTTTCAAAAAAAATTCGGCCCCATCCTCCTCATATAATTAACAACAAATTGGTCTAAAGTCCAAAAGAAGAGGTCCCAAAGCAGATGTAGTCCAACTTAAGTTTCAGTGATGTTTGAAGTCCATTAATGAAAATGTGTTGGAGTTTAAGGTCCGTGAAAATACCAAATTGCCTTTAATGAGATAAGGGCCTTGTTTGACTAACACAAAAAAATTTCTTTTTTCATTTAAATTGACTTTAATGAGACAAGGGCCTTGTTTGGCTAATACAAAATTAATATCATCTTCTTCTTTTTTTGACTGTTGACCGGCATTGACCGACGTTGACTGGTGTATCTGTTCACTTTTGATATATCTGTTGGTTTTTTTTTTTTACCGTTGACCAGCGTTGACTGGTGTTGAAGTTGGCCGGTGTATCTGTTCATTTTTGTGTATCTGTTGATTTTTTATTTTTTTGACCGTTGACCGGTGTTGACGTTAATTGGTATATCTATTCATTTTTGGTGTATCTGTTGATATATTTGTATTTTAAGTAAAGATTGTGGTGGTAGAGGTGGTGGTGGAAGTGGAGGTTGTGGATCTGTATTGGTATATCTGATGTTGATATATCTGTATCTGTTTTGTGTTGGTGTAGCTGTTTTGGTGTATTGGTATATCTGTATCTGTTTTGTGTTGTGTTAGTGTATGTGTTTTGGTATAGTTATATTTATTTTTTTGTATCTATTGTTAGTATATTTGTATCTATTTTGGTACATTTGCTATTGATATAACTGTATTTATTTTGTGTTGGTGTATCTGTTGCGGTATATTTATTATATCTGTTTTGGTGTATCTGTATCGAGTATATCTGTATTTGTTTTGTTTTAAGAAAAAAAAAAAGACTTTGTTGTGGCGGTGGTGGTGGAAGTGGCTGTGGAGTGGTGGTGGTAGACATAAACACCTAACCTTAACAAAATATCATATAAACACTTGACGTATTGAAATCACTCATCAATTAAACTCCTACCGTAAACCTCCGTCCAAAAATGAACGAAAAACATGTTTCTCTCTCCAATTTAGCAAGAGAGAAGCTGGAGCAAACCCCAGCAGATATTGTTGGTATATTTGGTATATTTGTATCTGTTATAGTACATCTGCTGTTGATATATATATATATATATATATATATATATATATATCTGTTTTGTGTTGGTGTATCTGTAGTTATATATCTATTGTGTCTGTTTTGGTGTATCTGTATCTGGTATATTTGTATCTGTTTTGTGTTGTGGTGGTGGAACGATGGAGGTGGGGGTGGTGGTGAACATGATTGTGGAACTAGAGTGATGATGGTGGAGGTGGAGTGGTTATGGAGGTGCTGAGGGGGGGGGGGGGGGGGTGTGGTGGAAGTGGTGGTGGTGGATTGGTGGTAGAGGTGGTGGTGGAAGTGGAGGTTGTGGTGGCATGGTGGTGGTAGCGTTGTGGTGGTTGAGTGGTGAAGGTGATGGTGACGTGGTGGTGATAGGGTGGTGGCATAGTGGTGGTAGTAGTAGAGGTTGTGGTGGCATGGTAGTGGTGGTAGCGGCGTCGTAGTGGTGGTGGTGGGGGTGGGGGTGGTGGTGACGTGGTGGTAATGGAGTGGTGATGGAAGTGGAGGTTGTGGTGGTGGTGGTGAAGGAGTGGAAGTGGTGGTGGTGAAGGAGTGGCAGTGGTGGTGGAGGTGGTGGAAGTGGAGGTTGTGGTGGCATGGTGGTGGCGGCGTCGTGGTGGTGGAAGTGGTGGTTGAATGATGAAGGTGGTGGTGGTGGTAGTGGTGGAGGTGGTGGCGTGGTTGTATGGTGGTGGTGGAAGTGGAGATTGTAGTGGCATGGTGGTGATGGTGGCGGCGTCGTAGTGGTGGTGGTGGTGGAAGTGGTGGTTGAGTGGTGGAGGTGGTGGCATGGTGGTGATGGAGTGGTGGAAGAAGTGGTGATGGAAGTGGGGGTTGTGGTGGCATGGTGGTGGAGGTGGATGTGGTGGCGTGGTGGTGATGGAGTCGTGGCAGAAGTGGTGGTGGAAGTGGATATTGTGGTGGCATGGTGGCGGCGGTGGCGGCATCGTCGTGGTGGTGGTGGCATCGTCGTGGTGGTGGTGGAGGTGGTGGCACCGTCGTGGTGGTGGTGGAGGTGAAAATGGAGGGTTTGGTGGCAGCGTGGTGGAAGAGGTGGTTGTGTGATGGTGGTAGGGGTGGTGGCGTGGTGGTAATGGAGTGGTGGAAGTGGAGGTTGTGGCGGCATGGTGCCGGTGGTGGCGGCATGGTGCCGGTGGTGGTGGCATCGTGGTGGTGGTTGGGTGGTGGAGGTAAAAATAAAAAATCAACAGATACAACAAAAATGAACAGATAAACCAGTTAACACTGGTCAACGCTAGTCAACGGTCAAAATAAAAGAAATTTAAAAAATCAACAGATACACAAAAAATGAACAGATACGTCGGTTAACGCCTGACGACTTCCGAGGGTATATTTTTAGGAGATTGAGTGCCAGTTCTCCTGGAGACTATAAGGGAAAAAGTAGATTGACTAATTGTGGCATAAACACCTAGACTATGTCCTCCTGCTTAATTTACCCTATAATTAACACATATTCTACCTACTTATATTCACTTCCAATAATTGACACGTAATAGTAATCATTTTTACACAAATTGATCTTGTTCGGTTAAGATTTTAGATTTTGGATTTTGGATTCTAATCATTATCTTATTTTTATCTCAAATTGTTACTCTTATTTTTCTTTCTATCTCTCTCCAATTATTACCCCTATTTTCAATCATTATTTTTATTTTCGATTATTACTTTATTTCTCTCTACACTCATAACCTACAATCCATAGGCAAATTTCGGGGCAAGACCGGTTTCTCTTAGACTTACATACTGCGTACTAATTTTTGCATAAATGTATCTCGATAGGTGTTAGGATGAAATCTATTTAAACTGATCGCGAACCAAGATGCGTGCAAGTCAGCCTTTTTAGTGTTTCGGTCCATTGTATGCTTATAGTATAAAAGCAAAACTAGGGCTGTCTCCTTTTCTAACTCTGACATATTTTACATCATAGTAAAACACTCCAGCACCCCGTGGACATACAATTGAGTTCATCGCTCAAGTCGAAACCACGTAAAAATCTCTGTGTCTCTCTTCTCTCTGTTTGTGATTATTTTCTCTTCGTTGGTTTGTTATTCGATTATGTGTGTGTTGATCGTGGATTTGCGCGCTCGAATCCCTAACAACTAGTATTAGAGCTCTGGGTTAGGAGATCTAGGGTTTCGCACAATGGCAAAAGACAAAGTCAAGATCGAGAAGTTCAATGGTACGAACTATGCTTTCTAGAAGATGCAGATGGAGGATATTCTGTATCAGAAGGATCTATATCATCTGATCAGTGGCATTAAGCCAGAAAGCATAAAACAAGCAGATTGGAATATTTTGGATCGCAAAGCTTTGGGGATTGTGCGATTAACCCTCGCGCCGTCGGTCGCGTCAAATATTGCTAAAGAAAAGACTACAACAGATTTGTTCAAAGCCCTAAAAAAGATGTACAAAAAGCCTTCGGCGGTGAATAAAGTATATCTTATGAAAAAGCTATTTAACCTAAAGATGCCTGAAAATTCTAATGTTGCTGAACATCTCAACGAATTTAATACGGTCACGAATCAGCTAGAATCCGTGGGTATTAATTTCGATGATGAAATTAGAGCTCTTGTTTTACTATTAAGTTTGCTAGAAAGTTGGAACGAACTTGTTGTAGCAGTTAGCAATTCTTCCGGGTCTAAAAAGATAAAACAGGAGGATGTTGCTAGTTTGATATTAGGCGAAGAGGCTTGGAGGAGGGTATCGGGTGAGGATGCTGGTTCAGGTTTAGCGTTGAGTACAGAGGATAGGGGCAGGTTTGCGAATAGAGGAAACAACAAGAACAAAAACAAGGGCAGAGGGGCTTTAAAGAATAGGGGCCGTAATAAATCTCGGGGAGGAGATACAAAAACTGAGGAGTGCTTCAACTGTGGTCAGAAGGAGCACTAGAGGCGAGATTGTAAGGCACCGGTAAAGCAGCAGAACGGGAAAAATCAAAGGGGTAAGAACACTGCCTATGTATCTAATGAGTCTGATAATGATTGCTAAATTTGTTCGTTGGATTCTCGTAGTGACTCTTGGATTGTAGACTCTGGAGCCTCATTCCATGCTACTCTACACATGGATGTGTTAAAAAATTATGTGCAAGGAAATTTTGGCAAAATGTATTTGGGCGATGATGAAGCTTGCAGCATAGTTAGGAAAGGAGATGTACAGATTATTCAGACAGACGGGACAATTCTGAAATTAAAGAATGTTTAGACATGTGCCTAATCTAACACGGAATCTTATTTCAGTGGGTCAGTTGTCAGAGGGTGGATTTGTTACATCATTTTCTTCATACGCATGGAAGATGAGCAATGGGGCCTTGACTTTTGCTCGTGGTAAGAAAGATGGAACCCTCTATGTATCTATAGGTACATATAGTAGTATCAAAGTGGCAGCAAAAGGGATTGATTGCACTGCGTGGCATCGTAGGCTGGGTCACATGAGTGAAAAAGGGGATGAAAGTAATGTTGTCAAAGGGGAAATTGCCGGGTTGTAAGTCGCTGGACTTGGAGTTCTGTAAGGACTGTATTCTTGGGAAACAGAGGAAAGTCAGCTTTACGAAGGTGGCTAGGACCCTGAAAACAGAGAAGCTGGAGCTTGTGCACACCGATGTGTGGGGCCCTTCTAAGGTAACCTCTCGTGGTGGTGCTAATTATTTTGTTACTTTCATTGATGACGCTACTAGAAAATTGTGGGTTTATTTTCTTAAACATAAATTTGATGTGTTTAGTGTCTTTAAGAATTGGAGAGCACTAGTTGAGAATGAAACAGGAAAGAAGTTGAAGCGCCTGAAATCAGATAACGGTGGCGAATATTGTAGCGATGAGTTTGAGGCTTATTGCGTTGCGGAAGGGATTCGTAGGATAAAAACGGTCCCAAGAAAGCCAAGGTAGAATGGAGTTACTGAACGCATGAATAGGACAATCCTAAAGCGTGCGAGAAGCATGAGTTACACGCTGGGTTGCCTAAGCAGTTCTGGGCTCATGCAGTAGATACAGCCGTGTATTTGATCAACATAGGACCTTCAGTTCCTTTGAATTGTGGATTACCAGAAGAGGCTTGGACAGGTAAAGAGGTAAATTTATCTCATTTACGAGTTTTTGGTTGTATTGCTTATATGCATATAGAATTGGCAGAAAGGGGAAAACTTGATACTAAGTCTCGTAAGTGCGTGTACATAGGCTATGGTACTGATAGCTATGGTTATAGGCTGTATGATTTTGAAAATCAGAAAACACGCAGGAGTGTGAATGTGGTATTTAATGAATCTACTTTGTATAAAAACAGGAACAGTCAACCCGATGAGGTTGAGGAAAATTCAGACTTGGTAGAGTTTGAAGCGATCCCAGGCGGCAAAGTCTTGCAGCGTCAGAATATTAATACCGAATCCATTCCACAGGAAAATCCACAGACTCTCCCTCCCAGGAGGTTTACACGTGTTGCTAAACCTCCAATACGTTATTCTCCATCTTTACATTATTTGTTACTAACAGATAGTGGTGAACCAGAATGTTTTAAAGAAGCATTGCAGGTTGAGACCAGGGAGGAGTAGGAGCACGTCATGGATGATGAAATGGATTCTCTCTTATCAAACCAGACTTGGGAATTTGTTCAGTTACCCAAGGGGAAGAGAGCTTTGCACAACAAATGGGTTTATAGGATTAAGGAAAAATCTGATGGTAGCAAACGGTTCAAGGCAAGGTTGGTAGTGAAGGGATTTAAGCAAAAACCAGGTATCAACTTTACTAAAATTTTTTTGCCTGTTGTGAAAATTTGTAGTATCAGATGTGTTCTTAATATTGTGGCAGTTGAGAACTTGCACTTAGAGCAATTAGATGTCAAAACTGCTTTCCTTCATAGGGACTTAGAGGAGGATATCTACATGCATCAGCCAGAAGGTTATGTTGTGGAAGGAAAGGAGAATCAAGTGTGCAAGCTTAAGAAGAGCTAGTATGGGTTGAAATAGGCTCCGAGACGGTGGTTGATAGGCGCGTGATATCGTAGATATAAGTGCCTAAGTAGGGCATATTAGCGTGTTAGAGGCGCGGTTTATTCCATTTTCCACTTGATGCCGTGCTTTGTCTTGTTTTTGTGCCTTTGTTAATTTCGCAGGAAATAAGGCTGTTCTTACGCCAAGTTTGGATTGCGAGGCCTTGAGGCCGTATTAGACGTCACCATGGGAAGTTGTGACGAAGGCGTGAGGCGTCGGGTGCCAAAAAGTGCATGCAAGCACAAAATTCTCACTAATGTAGGCGGTAGGGCTACAGCTCAGAAGTGTTGCCCTACAGAATGCATTAGTTGGGGAACAGAGAAACCCCTAGCCCTACAGCTATCTCTTGTGGCCCTACCGGTGGTCTTAAGGAGAAAAAGTTGTACGAAGTAATTTGTTGGCTGGGGAACAGGAGAACCCGTAGCCCTACAGCTATTCCTTGTAGGGCTACCGAAGGCTTTAACGGGAAATATTGTTTTGGTGCCTTATTTTAATTCCTGACTTTGGGGATTAGTATAAATACCTCCTCAGACTTTGTTTTTAGGGTTCGAACATTACGTAGCAGTTTTTTCTTACGTTGTTTCTTCCAGAACTCTTTTCCTTTGAAGTTGTGTTCAAGTATTCAAGTATTCGGTAACTCGTTTCAATTCTTGTTCTTTAGTAAAGTTATTCGTTTGTGTTTTCTTAGTTTCAATCTTTGTTTATTTTCTCCATCTCAAGAAAAAAAGCATGATTAATTCTAGGGTTTATTTCCTTTCATTTTTAATAATGAGTGAGTAGATTTTCTGAGGTTTGGTCGTTGGGTAAAGGCGCGCCGCGATCCAATTAGAATTCCTCGCAATTTTTCTGTACATTAATTTAATTAAATAATTTAGTTGGTGAAAACTACGTCCGTTGGACGAATCCGAGGCATTGCCGGGCTCATGTGAGCGGGAACAGGGGACCAAAACCTGTTCGCCACTATGTACAGGACCGGCAACCTTAGGATTCGCATCTTTCGGAGTTTCCAATTCTCCCTAAATTTAACCGTTTTTAGAACCTTGAAAAGCGAGCGGATTCTGATTGGGTAGCAAGCGTCGGATTCCCTACGACCGTGCCTCTCTTTTAATTATTTGAGCAAGTTATCTGTTAGTGTTAGTTAATTAATCAACCAAAAGACAAGGGGTGGCTACCTAAGAGCTATTTTTAATTAATAACAACCCGAGGTTCCACAGCACACACTTCACCGTCCTTAGTGGATTCGACTCCGGTCTTACCGGGTATTGTGCTACATCGGTCTCAGCCCTACGCTTGGGGCAACACATTATTTTAGGTCTAGAATTCGGTCAAGCAGTGGTATAAAAAGTTTGATACTTTTATGACTAATACGGGTTTTAGTAGGTGTCATGGGGATCACTGTTGTTACTTTAAAAAGCTTGGTACGTCGTATCTCATACTTTTATTGTATGTAGATGATATGCTTGTTGCAGGTTCAAGCATGGATGAGATTGTGAATCTCAAGGTATAACTGTCCAAAGAATTTGCAATGAAGGACTTGGGTTCAGCGAAGAAAATCCTTGAGATACAAATTAGTGGGGACAGAGCAAGGGGAAAGTTGAAGTTGTCACAGGAAGAATATGTTAAAAAGGTGCTACAACGTTTTAACATGGAGAATCCTAAGCTAGTTAGCACACATTTGACAAGTCACTTCAAGTTTTCTAGTGAAAGGAATGCAGTAACTGATGAAGAACAGAGCTACATGGCGAGTGTTCCATATACCTTGGCAGTAGGCAGTTTGATGTATGCCATGGTTAATACAAGGCTAGACATTGCTCATGTAGTAGAAGTTGTTAGCAGGTTCATGGCAAATCCGAACAAGGAGCATTGAGAAGCAGTCAAGTGAATTCTGCGTTATCTGAAAGGTACTACAAGTTTGGCTTTGTATTATGGGGGTTCTGATATTTGTCTGCAAGGTTTTGTGGATTCAGATTTGGTAGGGGACATGGACAGCAGGAAGAGCATTACTGGGTATGTGTTTACTTTGGGGAGTGTAGCAGTTAGTTGATTCTCACGGCTACAGAGAATAGTGACTATTTCCATGACAGAGGCAAAGTATGTTGCCGCCATTGAGGCGTGCAAAGAGATGGTATGGTTGAGGAGCTTCATGAAAGAGTTGGGTAAAGAGCAAGACAAATGCAGATTGTTCAGCGACAGTTAGAGTGCTATACATCTGGCGAAGACTGCAGCCTTTCATTCAAGGACCAAACATATCGACATAAAGTATCACTTTATTCGCTCTCTGTTGGAGGAAGGGCAGTTTACTTTGGAGAAGATTCACACAAGTGAAAATCCGGCAGACATGTTCACGAAGGTGGTTACTGTGGGGAAGCTGAAGGTTTGTTCAGCTTCCGTGGGTCTCCAAGCTTGAGTGGGAGACTGGGTGTTGGTGTGTTTATGATTGGTGGTGTCTGAAGACGACCGTTGATGTTTGAGGGTGCCGCTGTAAACAGTTTTCAAGTGGGAGAATTGTTAGGATGAAATCTATTTAAGCTCAGTGCGAACCAAGATGCGTGCGGGTCAGCCTTTTTAGGGTTTCGGTCCATTGTATGCTTATAGTATAAAATCAAAACAAGGGCTGCCTCCTTTTGTAACTCTGACATATTTTGCATCATAGTGAAACACCCCAGCACCCTGTGGACGTACAATTGAGTTCATCGCTCAAGTCGGAACCACGTAAAAATCTCTGTGTCTCTCTTCTCTCTGTTTGTGATTATGTTCTCTTCGTTGGTTTGTTCTTCGATTGTGTGTGTGTTGATTGTGGATTTGCGCGCTCGAATCCCCAACAACAGGTACTGAAAATAATTAGGGACCTAAGTTTTACTCTTATTTGGGAGGTCTAAACGTGGTGAATCAGTGACCTCCCAAGGCCGACTCTGCTTCGAAGTGTTACCGAAACTTTGTTCCAACTTTAACCAGTATTGTTAGTAAATTAAAGAATTTGTCCTAAGAATTAGTTGATGAGGTCGTAAGCATGTCTGAGACATAGGAATAATAAAGGAAAAAGTTCCACATTTTACACAAACCACCTCCTATAGTGGGAAAAAAAAAAGTGAAAAGAATTTGTGGCAATCCATAGGAATTTTGTTATCATGAAAAGAAAAAGGAAAAATTGGTTCGAGGATTAAAGGTGTTTGGGGTAGCTTACGTATAATTTTAACTAATTCCCTCCCCAGTACAATATCATCAAAAAGTTGGAACTCCCAAAAGGGGGCAACCATAAGGAACAGAGGGTGTATTTTTTGCCGTCTCGCCCCAAGAATCGAACACTGAACAATTATGTGGGGAGTAAACCCACGTGCCAAACCTTGGGGCTGTTATCATGTAAACATTTACTTGATGAGAAATTTGAGAAACTTGTGGTAAGAATTGTTGTAATTTATCAACCGAAGAATCTGTGGACCTAACACACTTACCGTTGCTAGACGCTCCAAATAGAGAAGGGCCTACATGAATCAACAACCACGTTCACTTGGTTGCTAATATAAAGGGGTCACTCGGCCTAATAAGCTAAATCTATATGGCTTATTTTTTTGTCCTTCAATTTTTTTTCACATTTTTTAGTTTTGTTAAATTTTTTTTTTGGATTATTGCCTCGTCATAACGAAATGAATTTAAAAAGTAAAAAATTATGATTAAAACCTAAATTTTTTAAATAAAGATAAAAATAAGCCAATATTTTCATCTTTATTAAAAAAAAAAATCAATTTCAATAATAATTTTTTACTTTTTAGATTTATCTCATCATAGCGAAACAATAATCCAAAAAAAATTGACCAAAAACTAACAAATGCGAAAAAATTTGAATAAGAACAAAAAAATAAACCATTTGGCTTAATAGGCTAAATGACCCGAAAGTAGGGTAAAGAGTTTTTTTTTTTTTTTTTATTGGCAAAAAGCCAGAGAGTTAGAATAATTAAACTTTGTTTCTTCTGACACTTAAGTGCATTCTTAATGTCATTGGGCCAAAAGTTTTTTTTGGGCGTACGGTAATAGTTTTAGCACTCCATTATTAATTATTACTTGTCATTTATTGCTTAAAATTACATAGATAAATGACAAGTAACTTTTTAAGACAACAATACGTAAACGCAACTCCACATTAGATAGAGAAAGTGTTGAAGTGTAAGACAACCATCTGTAAAGCACCCTGATTTTTATCTTTGCTATGATTTTTACACTTCAACACTTTTTCTATCTAATGTGGAGTTGCGTTTACATATGGTTGTCTTAAAAAGTTAATGTTGACTGTTAGATTTTTTTGGAGAGTTTTAAAATCAATTGACTATAGGTGAAGTACTAATCTCTAGATTAATTAATCAAGTTTGGGTGAATTAGACGATTCATGTGGGATAAAGTCTAACACCCTCCTCATTTACAGCCCAAATACACGTGAAGGTATGAATTGAGGAGACCAAGAGAGTTGACTCAGACGACCTCACGTGCAACTTGGATACATGAAAGTATAAATTGATGAGATGAAGCGATTGACTCGGATAATGGAGACTTGATCACCACATGAAGTGAGACCGCACAATACCTAGTTATGGTGCTATGTAAGATTTCTTGAAAGGGTTCCAATCTAAAATCAATCGATTATAGGTGGAATAACATCTAGATTAATTAACCAATCTTGAATGGTTTGAACGAAGAACATGGATCGTGGGGCGCTGCTTGATTGGGCAAATCCTCTGAGTTAAAAAAGTGTGCAAAAAGTTATGACCAGTTCTTCTTAAAAAAATGGTTTTGACAAGTAAAACCCTGCCTTCATGTTGGGTCATATCCCAAGGGTTTAAAATATGATTTGAATCCTTCTTTATGGAGTTCATCCAATAGAATATATCATCAATTTAGAAAAGATTTTAAAAATAAACGTTAGCAGTTTTGATTCAGGCGACCCTCACGTAAAGATTGAAATCCTTTGAGTCAAAAAGTGTAGTGCAAGAAGTTTTGACTAGATCTTCTAAAAAAAATGGTTGACTAGTAAAACCCATCCTTCATGTTGGACAATCAGATAATGAATGGTTTAAAATTAAATATGATTTGAATCCTTCTTTCTGAAGGAAAATCCAGTGTTAATAGCAATGAGCAATTAATCAAAATGGAACAAGATAGTAAGATTAATACTTTGCCTGCCTGTTATAGCTAGCTTAAGTCACATAATACTTTAAAATGCACTATGCTCACGCTACCAATTCTCGCTCATGCAAATATGTAAATTTTAGTAATTCGAGATGTGATTCAAATATAACCAACTGGGGCTGGCTCATTCTTCTATGGAGCTTTTACAACCCGAAAGTGTTGTGTTCTTTTGTCTTTATCAGTGTTCATTTTAATTCGTTTGGACTACTGTTGGGGTCTCTACCTCCTCTTCATTGACTAACAATATTGTACGATCAAACGCTTATCATCTTATCAAAATCCGCATGTGGTGGTAAATGCGCAACTCCATTTCCTTATACCAAAGCGTAACAGGCCCCAAACGCCACGATTCGACCTGCATGGGCAGAATGCTGGCCGGTGACCAACAATTATTTCCCAACTTGTATTTTGGGATCCAGCAGTGGTTCCAGCGTTTTAGTTCAATGGTGACAAAAACATAAATAAATTTTTCGGATACAAAGCTCTATATAAAATGACAAATTTTATTATGATTGAAAATGAATTGTGCTTAATTTATTTTGTTATGTTGAGTTATATTATGTACATACTCACAAATTTAAGTGATTTTTTTTTTACTTTGACTACCCACGAACAATTCAGTGCCGACAACAAAATTTTAGTGCATTTTTCGAGTCCATTCTTAGACTGGAATAAAATGTAGGTACAGTAATTACTTGCATGTGGATGCATGGCTAGCTACCTGAGCTGGTTACTGAAAATTCCAAAACAAGGTGCTATCATTAAAAAGCTTATATTGACTAATTGGAACGCCATCATTGAATTTGCATGGTAATTAGGTCTGCGTCAATTGTCACAGACTCGAAGGGGAATCACGAGTTAATTTTACTACTATCGTTAAATCATATCTTATCTTCGGTTGGATCACTCTCCCAACTTGATTTTCTACTTGTCAAGTTTTATTGAATTAACTTTTTGTCTATAAAAAAAAGGGTTAGTAAATTAGTAGACGCCAAGGCTCAAACTCAATATCTTGATGATCTCAGAATAAGTACCCAACCAAGCTAGCTTGCAAGTTCACATTTTATATAGTGTTTCGATTGCCTTGATAGTTTACTTCGGGTTTGGCTCCCTTCCAGTGACAGTTACCGTCCAGTCCGGGCCAGTCGGCCTTTTTTCGGCAAATGTTGAGTTTGTTCAATGATCGGATTCGTCCATATTGTAGATCTCGTCGAGACGCATAACCATGACAAAAATCATGTCCATCCGATATCATTTAATATGCCATTGTAATCAATTTATTTTGAAAAAAAAAACATACCTACACTCGATTGGAACCCCTTTCATCCATTTCTCAAAAATAAATGTGTTCCTATCGGGTATTGAACGATATCGGATGGATATGATTTTTGACATGGTTATGCGTCTTGACGAGATCTACAATATGGACGAATCCGATCATTGAATGAACTCGACGTTTGCCCGAAAAAAGCCGACCGGCCTGGACTAGACGGTAACCGTCACTGGACGGGAGCTGAACCCGTTTACTTCAGCGACTCTTCAAACACAAAGTAATTTTTTATAGAATTTCGACATTTGAAGTACGTACTATGCTACTGTTATGTCAAACAAATTTGAAGTGAGAGAATTTAGAATGCAGTCATGCTACTTGCACATACACATTTACACATATCTTGCACATACATTTTTATGAGATCCACTTCGGGTCCCACCAATATGATCCGAACCGCTCATTATTTTTAAAATAATTTTTTAAGAGTTCCTGTAAAAAATCAACTCAATAGGATATCAGTAAGGGTTTTTTCAGAAATCATAGGGTGAAACAGTCTGATTCGCGCTGCGATTTCTGAAAAAGCCCTTACCGATATCCTATCGAGTTGATTTTCTACAGAAACTCTTAAAACATTATTTTAAAAATAATGAGCGGTTTGGATCATATTGGTGGGACCCGAGGTGGGCCCCATAAAAATGTATGTGAAAGATATGTGTACAAATGTATGTGTCCTTAGCATTTTTGTTTAGAATGTGCTGAAACGATGCATAAAAAATTCTGTACTTGATCGGAAGAAAAGTACTAGTATTCCCCACCTTCCTTTTTCCATTGGATCAACAATTTGCGGTTCAATCTGAATCATTTATTTTAAAATTTAATGGTTCAAACTTGTTCAATCTATTACAGGTAAAAATCTTTTATTACTGGTAAAAAATTGAAAACAAAATTTGAACTATTAAAAATATTATCCACCGGTTATAATCACTTGGACCATAACTCTGCAATCCAAAACTGAACTGCAGACAAACGAATTCTTTCCTTTGTTCATCCCTTCTCCCTTTCCCCTTTTTGGAAACACAGAAGTCTGTCTGCCTTCTCCACCCGTACATCTCTTGTTCTTCCCCTCTCCCTCTCCCCTTTTTGGAAACACAAAGAAAGATGTGTCTGCCTAAAAAATTTCTTGCAACCGGGAATCCTGTGAGGCGGGCTGCCTTACAGGGTTATAGGGCGGCCGATCTAGCCATCCATTTCGAAAATGGACTACTCGGAATAAATTCAAGTTGTTGGCGTCAAAATAGACAACCAAATCGGCCGCCCTACAGCTCTACAGTGCAATCTGAACCATAGCGTGTCCCATTCCGTTATCACCCTTGTACATATCTCTCTCTCTCTCTCTCTCTCTCTCTCATTTTTCTTCAGTATAGTCTCCGTTTAAATTTCTTTAGAATTCCTCTTCGTAGTGTTTGAAATGAGATTATTATACGTAGGTACTTCATTCTGAAAGTTTTTTTTTTTTTTTGGGAAAATTTCAAAATAACACCTGACCTTTCATACAAATCACACACAGGCACCTGACCTTTTAAAATTATCAAAAAAACACCTGACCTATTGAAAAACCCATCAATTTTACACCCGCCGTTAACTTTCCATCCAAAACAGACGGAAATACTGAAAATTTGCATTTTGGCACGAATATTGGCTAAACAAGATTAAGGCTCATTTTGGTAAAATACAATATTATACTCATAAACAAGATTAAGGCTCGATTTGGCTTTAAAAGTCAATTAATAACTTAATTTTTGTCTTTATTCAAAAGAAAAAAAGCACATTTGTTAGTTTTGTGTCAAGACGAATTAATAAGTCACAAAAATTACTTAACTTTTCTATCCAAACCCACCCTAAATAAGGAATCAAGCTTAATTTAGTAATTAAATACCCATAACTATGCAGCAAAATAAGATTACTCCGTATTAAAACAAAGAAAAAGGGAAAAATAAAAAATATAGAATAGTCAAGCTTAATTTAGTAATTAAATACCCATGACTTGTCACTTTTCACACATACCTATGACTATTATATGTTTTTTGTTTTTGTCTTTTTCTTTGTTTAATACAGAGAGTTCTTATTTGACTGCATAGTTATGGGTATTTAATTACTAAATTAAGCTTGATTCCTTATTTAGGGTGGGTTTGGATAGAAAAGTTAAGTAATTTTCGTGACTTATCGATTCATCTTGACGCAAAACTAACAAATGCGCTTTTTTTTTTCTTTTGAATAAAGACAAAAATTAAGTTATTAATTGACTTTTAAAGCCAAATCGAATCTTAATTTTGTTTATGAGTATAATATTGTGTTTTGCCAAAATGACTCTTAATCTTGTTTTGCCAATATTCGTGCCAAAATGCACATTTTCAGCATTTCCATATGTTTTGGATGAAAAATTAACGGCGGGTGTAAAATTGATGGATTTTTAAATAGGTCAGGTGTTTTTTTGATAATTTTAAAAGGTCAGGTGCCTATGTGTGATTTGTGTGAAAGGTCAGGTGCTATTTTGAAATTTTCCTTTTTTTTTTGGGTTGGTACTTCATTCTGGAAGTTGAAAAATGTTATCGCCTTATTGTGGCAATTTATAAAATATTTCTTTCTCACTAATAATAATGTGCGTTTTATTCTAATAATCGGCACTTCTGAACGCAAACTAAATATTGTGCATTGTCCTAATTAAAAAGATTGGTACAAAAAAATAAAAATAAAAATCCAGTTGTGCCCTGGTAAGACGGGTGGTGAACGTTATCCCAAGGGTTAGCTTGATGCAAGACTTAGAATTTAGGAGTTTGCTAAGGTCTTCTATTTGAAACCTTTCAAGTGGCTGGTATCAATTTTTTACGGCCAATCCATAAAGAGATTTTCTCTGACTTTAATTCGGGCCACATATAATGGACGGTGGGATTGATTTCCATAATTAGTACTCAAGACGTGCGTATACTAGTCAGACAAAGTTAAAAACAGAAGAAGGGTGGTCATGAACTTGTTTCGATATGCTAGGGGTTGCTGATTTTAGCAGCCAGGCCTATAGATGTGAAACCATTTATTGTTACAAAAATTCTAAGAGCAGGGACAATTCGCAGGGACAATCCGTAGAGACAACGTGTTTGCCCCATTTTGGATCCCGAAAAAATCTAGAAAAATATCCATAAATTTTTGAATATTATTTCATGGGGCCCTGTAAAAAATCAATTCCAACGGATATCGGTAAGTATTACTTTTGTATAAGTATGGGCAAAACTGTCATTTCGCCCCTACTCATCCAAAAGTAATACTTACCGATATCCGCTGGAGCTGATTTTTTACAGGGCCCCATGAAATAATATTCAAAAATTTATGGATATTTTTCTAGATTTTTTCGGGATCTAAAATGGGGCCAAACGCGTTGTCCCTGCGGATTGTCCCTACTCGTAGCAGGACACTTATTGTTATTGACAGAGAAACTAGTTATACATATTTTTATCACAATAATATGTTACTATCAAATGTGAAACCATGACCTTTGAAAATAGCCAGCCAATAGAATTGCCTGAGTTTTTTTTTGTAGAAACCTCGGCTCAAGTATTGATAAGTAGGGGACACTAGTCAAGTCAATAAAGGGCTTTATCTCTATCTTAATCTTGTCCTTGTTTTTGGCCCCCATTCCTTAATTAATTATTATGGATCACTATTCTGCCTCCGAATTTTTTCGGAGACTATAACAGCGAGTCTTGGGCTTATTCCCAAGCTGTTAGATTTCACAGCCACCGCAAATTTATCAGATCGTTGATCGTTAATTTCAGAGGACATGTATTCTTAGTCGAAAAAGCAGCGCGCAAGTAGTTCACTCCGAGAAGGATTAGGATCTCGCGAATAAAGGATCTCCGTGAATCTCCTAATAAAAGAAGGGTGATTGGGCCACCATAGAAAGGAGTCCTAAAAGGACTCTGGAGTGAATCGGTACATAAGGGAACGGGAATCCGGATTATCCTGGGTTTCCTATACGAGATAGAAAACCTAGGGTAGAAAGGACGCTTGGCCAGCAAGCAAACGCATATCTAGATTTCATAGCATACTAGTCGAAAAACTTCACAGCATACTAGTACGTCAACCATAACTCGCATGACTTGTCAATTTAGATTTCATAGCATACTGCTTGATGATTTCCTAATCCTAAATTAGTGGGTTGCCCCAAGCGTAGGGCAGAGACTGATGTAGCACAATATCCTGTAAGACTGGAGTTAAATCCACAAAGACGGTAATGTATACTGACTAAAAACTTGGGTTGTTAAAATTTAACGGGCTCTTAGGTAGCCACCCCTTGTCGATTGATTAGGATTAAATTAAGCTAAGAAATAACAAGTTCTTCTCGAGAATTAAAAAGAAGGCAAGATCGTAGGGTTCATAGCACTCGCAACCAAGCCAAACTTATCTACTCCATTCGGTGTCCTTAAAAATATTCGATTTTAGAGAGAAAAAGATACCCCAAAAGATGTGAACCTTAATGGTCGCCGTTTACCCATGCGCAGCGGAAAATGAGTTTTGGACCCCCATTCTCCTGTTCACATGGGCTCCAACAATGTCTGGGTTCGTCTAATGAATGTTCTTTATTAACCTAAAATTATTTTTTCATTATTATTTTGAAATTGGAGCAAAATGTATCCGACCTGACCACGGTGTAATAATCGCCCCGCGAC
This sequence comes from Rhododendron kiyosumense, assembly GCA_019656275.1. Lineage (NCBI taxonomy): Eukaryota > Viridiplantae > Streptophyta > Magnoliopsida > Ericales > Ericaceae > Rhododendron > Rhododendron kiyosumense. The sequence continues at coordinate 10,589 of BPLS01024589.1, read as the reverse complement.
CCTACCTAAACGACTACTCACTCATTATTAAGAAAGAAACGTAAGAAATCATGCTTCTATTGCCTAGAATGGAAAATGAACCAAAGATATGGATTCAATGTATTCCAACAAGCAACGTTAATGAAGAACAAAATGTAATACGAGTTACCGGAAAGTGCATTCTTGAACAAAACTTCGAAAAACTTTGTAGGAAAAGAGGTCTAAAGTAAAAGAACGCAAGAAAAAGCTGCTATGATAAAAAGCGAACCCTCAAAACGAAGTACGATTGGGTATTTATATCCTAACTTCCAAAATCTGAGATTTAAAAAGACGAACCAAATATATTTTTTCCTGTTGTGACCATCAGTATCGATACAGCCTACAACCCTGGGCTGTATCGATACCCATTTCTCTGCCTCGCCACTACTCCGCTTTTGATCCACTTTGTATCGATACTGAAGAGGGCTGTATCGATACCGCCTCTGTTAGTGGTTAATCTGAGCCTTGCCATGCACGTTCAACACCCGACGTCTCATGCGTCCGCTTTGACTTCCCACGGCGGTGTCCAACCCGGCCACAAGGCCACACATTCCAACCTTGCCGCAAAATCCGCCTTATTACCTACGAAAATAACAAAAACACAAAACAAATTAAGGAAAGCACGGCATCAAGTGGAAAATGGAATAAAACGCACGTCCAATGCGCTAATTCGCCCTACTTAAGCGCTTATATCTATGATATCTCGCGCCTATCACATACTAGTACTAGTCGACCATCACTCACATGACTAGTCATGCGAGTGATGGTTGACTAGTATGCGGCTGTGAGCTTTTCTAGTACATTTCCATTTAAAGCGAGCTAATACATATTAGGTAGACAAACTCATGACAAAGCTTTGCATGATATACAGGTAAATATAGAAATGCTTTCTATGGAATATGATGTAATATGTTTAGTCAATCTATATTTCACAGCATACTACATAAATTCAAAATTCGCCCATTTTGTCTTTACAAATTTTTTTTTGTTTTGAAACGGCAAAAATATTATAGATAAACTCAATAATGGGTACATTGAAATTGAACATGAAAGATAATGAATGGTTCAAATCATTACCCGTTATTTCAGTTTTGAGATCCCAAAACGAACATGCCAGAATTCTTGTCTTCACCAATTCTATCATCTCATCCTTCTCCCAAGCTTTATTGTTAAAGACAACATTATTTCTCCCTGTCCATACGGTCCATAAAACTGCACAAAAGCAAGCAAGCCAGCATAGTCTTTCGGGAATTTTGTTTTTAAAGAAAAAAAAAACGTTTTTTATGTCATTCGAAATGATCATCGGCATCAGAAGAGATTACATTTTCATGGTAATTACATGCATATTCGGTGTTTTAATTACTCCGTACTTTTAGCGACCAAATTAAACAAACATTGGAGATATAAACTCACAAAGTGTGAGATATCGTAAGATGTGGTACTATTTAAAACTCGTAAGAGGGTAATGTTCATTGCTTGACGATTTCCTAATCCTAAATTAATGGGTTGCCCCAAGCATAAGGCGGAGACCGACGTAGCACAATATCCAGTAAGATCAGAGTCGAATCCACAAATACGGTAGTGCTGATTAAAAACTCGGATTTTACTAATATAATGGGCTTTTAGGTAGCCACCTTTTGTCGTTTTGATTGAGATTAACTAAAACTTACGAAAACAACTGTTCTTTTCAAATAATTAAAAGGAGGTACAGTCATAAGGTTCATAGCTCTCGTGACTAGTCCGGATTAATCTGCTCCATTCGTTATTCTTAAAAACGTTCAGTTTTAGATTGAAAAAGATACCCTACAAGATGCGAAACCTTAGGGTCGCTGTTTATCCATGCGCAGCGGAGAATGAGTTTTGGACCCTCATTCCCCCGTTCACATAGGCTCCGACAATGCCTGGGTTCGTCTACGGGAAGTATTTTTCTAATCTAAAATTAATTTTTTATTGTTTGAAAATAGGAGCAGACCCGAACTCGAATTGACCACAGTGTACTACTCACCTCGCGACCTTACCTATACGACTACAATCATTATGCATGAAAAAAAGAAACCCTAATTTGAAATATGCTTCTATTACGCGAGATGAAATATAAACAACAAATCTAAGTTAAACAAAAATCAACGAACAACTTTTATAAAGAACAAAAATTAAAACGAGTTATCGGAATGCGAGTAATTTAACAAAATTTCAAATAATTTGAAAGGAATAAACTCGGAAGAAAAACTGTATATTCGAAAGATGCAAAAGCAATATTCGGAACAAAACCTCTTGATCGCAGCCTCCGTTATTTTTTTCTTCCTGCCTTCGATCGAATAGTGCTCTCGGCAGCCACTTTTTTCCACTGTTAAATCATCGGGTCAAAAGATCCCCAAACAATAAAATTACTCCTTTTATACCCCGTAATAGTTGCGCCGTGTAAAACTTGAAAAGTCCTTTTTAGCTATTCTCCTATTGGCCCACTATAACAAAGCCAATACACGTGTACTTTTTTCCTATTGGACCCACAAGTCCAACTTTATTTTATGCAAATACACTGTGATTTCCTATTCCAAATCATCAGCCAATGATTTGCCATGACAGAGTCAATTATGTGGATGGCTCTGGTCATGTGTTGCAAAGCCATAGTCATGCTCAAACCAAAACCATTTATTCTTAATTCCCGATCAGAGCTCGGAACAACCGTTTGGAATTAATTTGTTCACCGGCAATGCTTTCACACCAAATAAAATTGAACTTTGCACTTTAGCTGCAAATTTTATTTATCGGGTCCGAGAGTCCTGAAACACAATTAACAGGTATCAAAATTCAAGTAACGTACTAAACGGACATAATAAGTCTAAGTTAGAGAACATAAATAGGTGTATTTACGCACCTATCATTCACCTACTTACGGATCAGCTTACGTACATCTCGAATTAATTTTTACTGCCCCTCTTACAATTGTTTCACATGCTTACGTGTGTAATGAGATATATATATGGCTCCAAGAATTCTTGACAAAAAAAATCGATCCTGAAATATTAAGATCATACTAAGATCTTGTAAATTTCCAAGTCTCATGTCATTTAATTGGACATTAATGCCATCAATCCTCATTAAGTGAAGCCAATTTGTTTTTGGACAGTTATATGTATTTCCATAGGGGATATGAGCGGCTAGGTAGCCTAGATGTGTACTGCACATTTGACAAATATTTTGACATATAATTTTTTACCCTACATTGAGCAGATTTTTAATAAGTCCACTCGGTTTTTTTTTTAAATTACTGAACGGTTTGGATCATCCATACGAGATTCGGAGTGGGTCCCGTGTGTCCGTCGATTCCCGATTAGTGCTCTGGATGTCAGCGGCCTTAGCATTTTCAATACTCCTACCGCTAAAGTACTATCACTGCAAGAAATTACACCATTACTGACTAACAGTTTAGTCGGTAAAAGGTAGGAATTTAGTCGCCAATAGTATATCCCAACTAAAAACTTTGGTCAGCGATTTAGTCGGGGAATTGCGGTCGGCAACCGACTAAAACATATTTAGTTGGCATATGTTTGCTTTTCCGTACTAATTATTTAGTCGGCTAATTTGAATTGTTATTGACAAAGTATTTAGTCGGAAAAATTATTTAGTCGGTAATTTATTTAACATTTACCGACTAAATAAATGTTAAATAAATTACCCACTAAATATTTAGTTGGCGAATGTAACATTTATTGTTAACATATTATAGCTTTTACCAACTAAGTATTTAGTCGGGAAATATAATATTACATATTTTAATATTAATTCTAAAATCTGCTTAGAATTTTTTTTTTGGTGATTCACAATAAACTAAATTAAGCAACATCTATTCATCAATCTACTGTAATCAAGTATTGAAATTCAAGAACAATTCCTTCATAACTTCCATAATAAATAAAGGATGTTCACCAAATACTTAAGGGAGAATTTCAAAATAGCACCTGACCTTTCACACAAATCATACATAGGCACCTGACCTTTTAAAATTATCAAAAAAACACCTGACCTATTTAAAAACCCATCAATTTTACACCCGCCGTTAACTTTCCATCCAAAACAGATGAAAATGTTGAAAATGTGCATTTTGGCACGAATATTGGCAAAACAAGATTAAGGCTTATTTTGGCAAAACACAATATTACACACATAAACAAGATTAAGACTCGATTTGGCTTTAAAAAATCAATTGATAACTTAATTTTTGTCTTTATTCAAAAGAAAAAAAGCTCATTTATTAGTTTTACGTCAAGTTGAATCAATAAGTTACAAAAATTACTTAACTTTTCAATCCAAACCCATCCTAAATAAGGAATCAAGCTTAATTTAATAATTAAATACCCATAACTATACAGCCAAATAAGATTGCTCTGTATTAAATAAAGGAAAAGACAAAAATAAAAAACATATAATAGTCATGGGTAGGTTTAAAAAGTGCGAAGTCATGGGTATTTAATTACTAAATTAAGCTTGACTATTCTATATTTTTTGTTTTTGCATTTTCCTTTGTTTTAATACGGAGTAATCTTATTTGGCTGCATAGTTATAGGTATTTAATTACTTAATTAAGCTTGATCCCTTATTTAGGGTGGGTTTGGATTGAAAAGTTAAGTAATTTTTGTGACTTATTAATTCGTCTTGACGCAAAACTAACAAACGCGCTTTTTTTCTTTTGAATAAAGACAAAAATTAAGTTATTAATTGACTTTTAAAGCCAAATCGAGCCTTAATCTTGTTTATGAGTATAATATTGTGTTTGCCAAAATGAACTTTAATCTTGTTTTGCCAATATTCATGCCAAAATGTAAATTTTCAACATTTCCGTTTGTTTTGGATGGAAAGTTAACGGCGGGTGTAAAATTGATGGGTTTTTAAATAGGTCAGGTGTTTTTTTGATAATTTTAAAAGGTCAGATGCCTGTGTGTGATTTGTGTGAAAGGTCGGGTGCTATTTTAAAATTTTCCCAATACTTAATAAATAGTATCCGAATTCACGGAGTACAAAATAATAAAAAATCGTACCACGCAAAGTGTACATAGCATCAAACATATCATATCCAAGCCCTAGAGCGCAAAATAATAGGAAAGTTCAACGGCGAAAAAACTAGATAATGGTAGAATCCATGGCAAAAATCCAATTTATTTTACTCCAATATCTGTGGAAAGAACAAAAGATAATAATAAAACCTATGATATTGGTAATAAATGACAAGGGTACATCAAGGGAAGAAAAGAAACCTAACACCATGATATTGATACATGTACATACAACAACATTTCTCGAGTATAGGTATAAAAATGAAGAGAGCCATCTAATTTGTAAGTTCAACAACTATATACGTTAATCTTGCTATTTTATTCTTGGGAAAAATTCAAAAAAACCCCTGAACTTTGAACTCAATATCAAATAGGCACCTGAACTTAAATAAATTTCAATTGAACACCTGAACTTTCACTCTGTTATTCAATTTACCCCCTTCCGTCTCAATCCGTGACAGGAGCAATTTAACAATAACAGGGAAAGTTGGGATGCTATAATAAAAGTAAGTTGAATTTTTATATATATAACATGTCCCCCAATGTGTCGTGTCCCCCATTTTTTAAAAATTTGCATGTTGGGGTGTCGGTGTCGTGTTGTGTCCGTGTCCTGTGTCGGCATCCGTGCTACATAAGTTCTCTTTATTGAGAAGAAATGAAGAATACTATGGTACTAGTGGGCTTGCGATCGAAGACAATTACCCCTACATTTTCAGGTTCATATGGGCCAAGTTGAAGACTCTTTTGCAAGATCCTCTTACATCCCAAGGCGTGGGAACACCTTGTTACTTGTTAGCAAGAATAAACAGTAAGTACTAAAAGAGAGGTTGCATTGAGGAATGAGAAGTTTTGCTTTGATTTGTGGGGTAAAGGTTAGGGTTTAGGTCTCCGTCAGAAGTTTCAGCTATTCATTTGGAAGGTGATACATCACATTTTGATGGTTAAGGATGCTTTGTTGAGAAGGAAGATTGATATAAATCCAAGTTGTCCACTATGTACAGAGATGCCAGAGACAATTGAACATGTGTTTTTCCGGTGTGGGTTTTGACTTTGAAGTGGGCTCCCCTGTATCCTTAATGGAATGGTTTTCTGTTTGGCTTAAGAAGGCTCCTAATAAAGGAGTAATAGGGGAGTCAATCCTCATGTTATAATATGGTGCATTAGAAATGATGTTTTATTTAGAAATGACCTTAGAAGTTGTTGCAGGTCAGAAAGGATGATGAAAGAATGGATGTGAATGGGCCATGTGCAGCTAATCTGGTGCTAGGGATAAGTCTTTGAAGACTTCCTTTTCCAAGTTTGTGAAACAAGGCGCATCAATTGATTTTTTGAGCCCTTGTTTTTCTGTCACTGATGAAGCTTGGAGTGCAGATTCACTTCGTGGTGCAGCAGCTTGGGTAAGGGAAGGCAGTGGCGGGCAGGGTGTGGTGCATCAGGTGGTAGTGATGGATTCGACTTTGGCAGCTGTCATGGAGATCAAAGCAGGCTTGCAAGTTCTGCATTGGGCTATTGGCAATGGTGTTGCTGAAGTATTATTCGTGTGGGCTGTGCAGTTTTGTGCAACGGCTTAGAATCCAATAGTAGCTAACTTAAAATACGTTAATATCTAACACAATTTCACAACATCCATAGGAGTCGAACCCAAGACCTCTCTCCAAAGGAGCGCTACACGGCCATTGGGCCAAATTAAATCCCAAGGTCAATTCAAAGGAGTAAATAACATCAGCTTTCAATTTTAACAGAGTAAATAAACATCTAGTTTCAATTCCAGCAGAATAAATATCTAATCTAATCTAACATAATTGCGCCTATTTGTCAACCTTGACTCTTCTCTTTTTACGAACTTTTCACCAGATTATGGTCTAAAAAAGAGAGCAGCTCTTTGTTCTCCTGGCAAGAGCTACTAAAAACACCAGGGTATCCATCATGTTCATACACTAAGCCACAAAAACACTAGGTATCCTTCATGTTCATACACAAGTTCACAACATCGATTACTACTTTTTCTGAGCTAATAGATAATAATGCACGAGTAATTATTTAAATTTCGGGTATTACAATATTAATATTGTCCACAATATTAAACCTTACTCCAATTGATCTTCTGATATATACAGCCAAAGGTGAGGTGGAGAGGACATATAGCTAGTATCAAGAATAAGAGTAATGAGTTATCAATTGTCACCAAACTCCACCATATATACTCTCCATTTCAAACAAACTATAAGATACTTGTCTCTTACTTACCATATTAATAGCACAACAGAAACAGAAAATATTAGGGGCCACAATCTTCACAGAGTATAGATCGAACTAAGGGGAAGATGGGGAACATGCCAGGATTATCCCTGGCAAAGAACGTAAGAATAACTCCCTCAAGGGAGTTCTATCACAACGCTTGAACATTTCTCTAGGTCCTTTTCTTTCATCAGTTTTCCTAACCTTCCTAACATCATCACGCATCCCAAAAGAAACTTGGGTTTAAATAATAATCATCTAGTTCATTTCAGAAACTACCAAGTCAATCTAAGTTACAAGTCAGAATCCACAATTTAAGGTTATCATAAACTTATGCTCTGATGACCATTTAAAAATTCTCCAATTCTGATGCAAAATCTAAATCCTCCACATATCCAAATCTAACCAAGCTAACATGCACTGATCTCATTGTTTAAGTCTAACTAGTCTCACTTGAACTTCATTAAACACATGTTAATCTCTTAAATAAGCTTGTGTCATGTTATAGCTTTCGTCCTTAAATGTTTAGTTGTACTTCTTAACATCAAGCAATACTATGATTGCAATGTCAAGTAACATCTTCCCTAATCACTACAAGGACACTTATTGACGTGAATTAACTTAGAACTCCCATTGGCCCCCGTATGCATACTATTTGCTTCCAATTTCTCCTTTAGTATTAATGAACCTGGAAAAAATTCATGATGTCAAGGAATTCAAAAAATTCCTAAAACATGGGTGCCATAGAATCACATTCCCATCTGTACAAAGTATGAACTAGTACCGCATCGCGACACTTAGAAAAATATGATAAGTTTAGGTACTGCGATTATCTCCTTCATGGTTGAATCACTCGTAAAATATCATTCCTAGTTGAATAACTTGTAAAATTACTGAAACCAACCTAGGATCCTAACAATGTGTTTTGCTATGTGGAAATCACCATGGCTAACCTGTGCACTACTGGCTGAACCAAAAGTCGGCATCGGCATGTCATGATATTTCTCTCCTCTCAGGAACAAAATCAAACAAGTTGTAAGATGAAAGAATTGTAATCTCTAGAGAGAAATCTATGTGAGTATGTGACCAATAATCAGAAAGGACGTTATCGCACTTCCCCAGAAAACAAGCAAACCCAAATAATCTCACAAACCATAAACACTGGAAGAATATAACAACATAAAGATTGAATTAGCTATATAAAGTAGGGAGATGTGCATTGCAAAATTTTGTTCGCATTCCCATCTGTACGAAGTATGAATTTGTTCGCCGATTTTTTAGAACAAATTTTGGCTACGTTTGTTACAAGGTTGTTCACGTAACGAACAATCAATTGCTGAAAGGTTAGTACAAAGTTCGGCTCCGTTTCTTTTGTAATGAGATTTTTTTGTATATCTTCATGCCATTGATGGTGATGATTAGTCCATATAGAAGAATAGTAAACATAGAAGAAAAAATTGGGCATTTTCTTTAAAAAAAAAGTTTCAAATTAATGTTTAAAGCTTCCCTCAAATTCTGAACTTGGAAGATCATTTGTTTTTACTACTTTCAACTTCCATAGAAAACTACATACTAATCCCATTTGCCACTTTTTAAAATTTTCATATATTCCTCTACTTTAGAGTTTTCTTTAAAGTTATTGCTTCATATGTGAACCTCCATTTTTTTTTTTACTAATTTAGTTGATAACATTTCCATTTCTTGCTGATGTTTACATTCACAGGTTTTGATAAACTAAAATGATAGGATCCATACCAACCCTCAGTGTTCAAGAAAGGAATTGTATCCATTTGTATCATCAATTTTTCATATGTTGGCTCAAGTTTATAATATAAAAAAAAAAACATTGTGTCCGTTAGATGCACATCAAACTTTTTTTCCAATTGTCCCGTTAATCGAACAAGCACAATGCTATTATTAGAGAAGTGGATGATTATGCTCTAATACAATTTATTTTTCTTCTGACAATTACAATTCAACAATTCTACTTTGAATTAATGTGCGTCATTTGAAGTAGTTTAAAGGGATGACAAACATAAAAGATTATAAAATGAACAGGTTGAATCGTAAAATGAACTAGCATTTGATCCGTTCTATGCACGGGCAAAACTAACCCGTTCTAGGGTTGTGCCCATTTGAAGCTACTTTTTTTTAATTGTTCTGTGTATCAAACGGGCACAACGCTAGAACAGGCTAGTTTTGCTCGTGCATATAACGGGTTGAACGCTAGTATATATATAGACACATGGGATATAGGAAGAGAGAGAGAGAGAGAAAGAGAGAGAGAGAGAAGGCCGAGAGGAGAGAGAGGGAGAGAGGCCGGGAGTGGGAGAGGGAGAATGTCCACTCCAATTAAAGTGTCTGTCCATATGACACTATGCTTTAAGTGTATAGTAATTGTTGGAAGTGATGCCGAGAACATGAGTATGATAAAGTAATATAGAGTTGGATGATCTTGCTAGTTTAGTTTTAAGATTACAATGAATGATTTATATTACTTACGTGAAAAATCGTGTTGCGGAGTCTTTACATGAAAACGAGACACATAAATCGAAAAAGTAGAAACATGACACCTAGGGTGTTGATAATGAAAAGACTTGTTTGAAAAAGGAAAACGTTTTAGAAACCGCACTGTGGCCGGACGCGGTAGCCCATTGTGTGGTGTGTGTGTGCGCGCTCGAGCGCCAATAGGAACCCGGTGCGGCGGAACCATTGTGAGGATACTCGGGAAACCGGAACGGTGGAACCGAGGTTGGATGTGTGGCTTGATTATCTGCGGAGAAGAGCCAATGCAAATTGTGTGCCAATGGGAACCCGGGACGGCGGAACCATTGTGAGAATACTTGGGAGACCGGAATGGTAGAACTGAGGTTGGGTGTGTAAAAATGACGATTTTGGAAATGTTGATTTGGTATATGAAAAATGGTGACATGGTCTACGACAAGTCGCGTAGGAGAAACTCAGAAAATCATGAACACCAATGTTAATTTGAATAGTGAATGTGGATGTGTCATTATTAATTGTTTTATTAAATATGCATGTACTATGCAGAAATCGTTAATTTCATGATCTATTGTTTGTAAGTTAAGGGTTAGTGGGAATGAATTATTCTATAAAGCTCCAGTAGCTCATGGTGTTATCTTTGGTGACCCTGACATATTATACTGGGGGCGACGCTAGTATAATGTGTCAGATTTTATAAAAGATCAGGGTGAACTATACACCTTGGATGGACCTCCAAATACAGTACGTACTCTAATCACTTATATGAAAAAGATA